>JAQQAE010007688.1:0-15696 GCA_029823295.1 Pseudamia nigra | reverse complement strand
TGAAATGGTTTTCAACATCATTTCAGGTCACGACCTCATGAAGCTCATCAAGAGAATGACGAGTGTGTAAAGCAGTGACCAGAGCAAAGGGTGAAACTAGAATATAAGACATGTTTTCAGTTATTTCACACTTTTTGTTAAGTACATAATTCCATATGTGTTCATTCATAGTTTTGATGCCTTGAGTGAGAATCTACAATGTAAATCGTCATGAAAATAAAGGAAACACATTGAATGAGAAGGAGTGTCCAAACTTTTGGCCTGTACTGTAGATTTAGAACAAAAACCAGAAACTCACCCTCAAAAAAGCCATAATTTTGAAAGCATTTGAAGCAAACTGAAGTTCATGTTCTAATATCAGTTAGTGAAGTTTGCGTTTGTAAAACTTGTAACAAGTATAGGCTTTGTCTGTGAAGCCTCAAGAAAGGATCTTCAACCGAAGGTCAGTTTACAAAAGGCCATGTGCATTTTGAAGAAAAGGCTATGTCTAAAAAAGAAGGTGGCAGAGGAGTGTGAGTATGAAAGGTTGAAACAGGACATTTCAACCACACAGAATGAACCGCTCTCTCAGGAATTCACTGATATGATTTGTGGCCAAATGGAATCCCCCACAGGAATAAAACTGCCTGAATTCAAGATGAATTTAGTCCATGTAGAAGAGGATAAATTTATTAAACTTATGTGGAACTCGTTAGAAATGTAGATCCAAAACTGTGCAGCTAAAAAAGATTCAGCATTTACTGTAAGTTGAACTCTGAGAAGGATTCAGAGGCTGTCCCACAGACACACAAAAGCTTCAGAGATGGCACCGGGAGGAACGACCGACGAAGGCTGGGCTGTAACACCCCCCAGGGAAAATCACAGACAGAGTGCCTCATTGAAACAATACAGGGGTCAAAGTGTGCTGTAACACCACTAAGGGAGGATGGAAAGACCGTAGACGGTGATGAAAAGAAGTCATTTGAAGCACTTGAGACACCAGGGTATATTATAACATTCTGATCAGACAGTTCAAAGAGCATAGACGAAGATGAGAAAAGAGTGGGGTCGTCATTTTACCTTGAACTACTCAGAGGACAGAGCTTGCATTAGAAAGGGTTTCATCAGGGAACCTTAAGTTAGGTTCATTGAACCACATAAAGGGCGAAGATGACGAAAAGGGAGCTGAACAGATTCTAAAAAATGAAAATATAGGCAAGGTGTCCCGACAGACTCAAGTCCTCTGTTCATATGTAATTTTGTAGCATACTAAGACGTTATCCAAATTTCTAAGTTCTACTCTTTCATCAAATTTTGTGGAAATTCGCCTTTTAGTTTTTGCATCACCCTCCCATCAATCAAACAAAAAAATTAAAACATAACCCCCTGGCAGTTGAAATGGTATCCTAACCCACAGCCATTCATTCAAAACTACTGAACACTTCAATAAAACTGTATCTGACCTTTCAAATAGTCCTATAGTTCCTATGTTGTTTCTGTGTTTTTGCTTTTACTAATATGTCTAATGAATTAGAGTCAAAGATCAAGGAGGCCACGACAGGAACAATCACTCGGAGACACTCACACCTCCACCCGTGCACGAGATGATGGTGTTTGAAATGTTTGACGAGGACCCAGAAAGGCTGAAATGTTGGTACGAGCATTAAAATGTGATGCTGAGCATCAGTTTGCCAGATCAGATGAGATTTCATAGTTTTGGCTTCACATGATGTTCACTGTATGGGGAGTGCACATGGCACTGGAAAGACACGACCAGTGAAAAGTTTAGATACAGCTTCTCTGTCTTATTTTTATTTAAAAAAATAATACATTACTATTGATATTTACCTAGCAAAAAAAAAAAGGTGCTAAACAGCCCGGAACATGTTTCATATGTTAAACTGAGTGAAATGCTAAGTGAATCAATTTGTCATGAGTCATCACAGTCCCAAACATTTTATTTGGACCCCTTAATAAGTGATTTTAAGTCAATCTTCAACTGGTTGCTGTGCTTTTAAGATATTTTGGCAAATAATCCAAGAAATCATGGCTGTCTCTGGCTTTGATTGACATGTCGCTATGGTAACTCGACTCGCCAGTGAAGTCGGACTGAGTCACACCTTCATATCTGAGCATGTAGCATAGTTTTACCTGAGATTGTGAGTAAGTGTTTACACTAACAGCACTGTAATATGACTTTGTTTGGCACTGCTTGGTAAAGCTGTACTGTATCAGTAAGCTAGCGGCTAGCATTAGCATTCCCATGAGACCCCTGACACAATATGCTCTGGTACGTCTGCTACCATTCATCCAAATATGGTTGCATCCTGTTTTTGGCTCCAAAATGTCAGTGGCCTCAAAACGGCCCTTCACAAACCAATGGGTGACGTCGTGGTCACTTTGTCCACTAATAAACACAGTCTATGGTCCAAAGTCTTGCAAATGTAATAATGAATGAAATGACCAGTGTTTCCAAACTACAAACTAACCGATTTGTCCTGTTTCATCATAAACACTATGTCTACAGTGCTGTGAAAAAGTGCCACTTTCCTGATTTCTTACTTGTTTGTATAGTGGTCACGCTTAAATGTTTCACATCATCAAACTATTTGAAATAAGACATTTAAGAAACCACCTTTTTTCACACAGGGCCATGTAGGTTTGGATTTTTTTTTCCTCCCCTTAAAAATAAAAACCATTTAAAAACTGCATTTTGAGTTTACTCCTGTTTTCTTAAATGTATTATTTGAATTTGTTTGATTTGACGTTTTTTTCCGTAATAATTCAGGATTCTAGATTCTTGAAAGAACAGACAATGAGCAATTTGGGGCTATGCAAGCATCGTGAAACTGCTAGATAATAATTCCAATTTGAATAATGATTCACTATACGTACACTTGTCCTGCAACATCAGTGCCAAAAGAACACATGATGCAACACGCTGCGTAAAATATTGTTGATATAGTCTGTACATAACATATACATCTTTATAAGCCTTTACTGTGTGTAAAACTGCTCCAAGCAGAGACTTTAAGAATGTTTGTGTGCTTGTTAAGTGTGTGCAAACAGAAAGGAAAGGAAGATTTACGTGCGTGCATGCACGTATGTACTGTATGTGTTGGTGAGTTTTAATTAACTGTGTGTGTTTTTACCTGAATGCTAGCCAAATTGGGCTGGGATAATGCAGGAGAGGTCCTGCTGGGGAGAAGCAGCCAGGGAAAACATCTGGTCTTCATCAGGCACGATGAGGCACAGAGGCCGGGAGCAGGCTGACAGATGGTGGAGAGGTCTCTACACAATAGGGAAAGCCCACTCTCTCCAACACCGGAACCATTACTGCATCCCACCCACACAAATACTCATGTATATCTGCAGAAAATCAGAACACTAGTGTAGACATACACGCATGAAGGATTGGAAACGTGAATCTGAAGCTGTTGTAAAATCTGAAAATGTAACAGGCAGCAAAAATGGGAATCGTGCCCTTCGAGTGCAATTCAACCAACAAAGCAGTGTGCTGAGTTTTAAGCAATGATACACCTGAGAAGCTTTATTTTTCACATCGATGCCAAGCCAGGCAGAGAAACAATCAGTGCCAGTTTTGTCAGGGACAAATTGTATTTTCCAAACACTGTAGATAACATAATACAATATTTAAATACAAGTAATTTGGTTTGCCTACAATATGTTACATCCAGCTCCTTGTGAACATGATACATGTATCCGAAAAAATGGATGCACTCTGAGTTATTGTGCATTGAATCATTAAGCAATTTTCACTTCCTGCAGGTGCCATTTCTTATATATTATACATGTGAGGACGTTATGCCGTCATTTTCTCATTTGTCAAAACCACCTCACCGCTGACCTTGTCTCTAAAAAATGTTCTGATATGACTGAAGGTTGGGAAAAACAATAACTTATACTGTAGCTGCTTCTAAATATTGATAAATCCATCAATTATATACAGTACATGTATGATTTTCAGCACCAATGTTGACTATTTTAAACCAAATCATATTAACTTTCCCTCGTATTCATCAAGCGAAGACAATGATCCTGAGACTCTAAATCAGAGACGCCGAGCTGTGTCCACTTTTATGCCCATAAACCGAGGAACGAACTGCCTTTTCATTTCTAATTTCACTTTTAATTCGGAGTGATTTTTACAGCCTCAGGTTTTACATTTTAAACTTAACTTCATCGTTGTAGTTTTAGTGTGGTTAATTGATATATTGAGAGAATCGGTCCTGCAGACAATAAATGAACACAGACACAAAATTGTTAGCATTCCATATTTTCTAAGTGCAGTCGAGCATTGAACAGGCCGACTTGTTTTATTAAATGTAACATTTAAAAAGACCCTAATCAATCGATCACTAATTTTTAGCTGTGCACATATTTATTGTTGTCTATTGCTGTTTTGTCTATATTTTCTGTGTTTCAACCTTTTCCACAGCACTTTTAGCTGGATGTTGGTATGAAAGGTGCATTTATTGTCCGTTGCACAGGGTCATAGATTGGAATCAGTAAAATATTCCACAACTGTTGAGATTAATCCTTTACATCTGCCTGAGATCAACCTCGGAGAACGTTTGTTTATTTAATATTCGGGGAGACTAATAACTACCTAAACTTTTATTTTGCCACGTGTGTGTGAGACCATCTGTTCACTTATAAACTACCAAGCAAATATTTACACTCATGCACTGCTTTCACTTACATTAAAACATTTCCCTATTCATTTACTTTCGGTTTTAGAGAATTTCTAAAAAAACAAACAAGACAAGAAGTTGATAAAAGAAAAAATAGGCTAATAACCAGCCATTAACTTTAATTGAAATGAAATGTTGTAAATGTTGAATATTGTTTTGAGAGGCTGCAAAAGCTTGGACTTTGAGTTACTGATTTCGAAATTTGGTAAAAGGGTTGGGACTGGATAAGTTTTTCACTTCTTCATAAGCCCTTTTCGAACTTTAAAGAGACTGATTTTTGTTCATGATTTGTATTTTCCTTTGTTTTAAAATTTGGTTCGAATAAATAAATAAATAAATAAATAAATAATCAGAATGTTGCTTAACTCTGAGTAGCTAATACACAGGTTTAGCCATGAATCACGTCACACAAGACAGAATATGCATGTACTGTATGTATATGATTAACTTAAGCAACACAGTAAAAATATTCAGACACCCTTTTTTAAAATAACTTAAATCCGATGAAAATAAATATGTAGCATTAGATAAATTGAACTGTTGCACAAACTGTGCTGCAGCCTTTGCAGTTCATTCCTAATTAACATTCCTGACGTTTCCTTCTTTGAACATTTGTAGCACATTATGACCGGGCGTCTGTGATGTGTGAAGCGCCGGCACCGTCCACACTCCACGCCGGTTCAGCCGGGTGCCGTTAGCTCGCCGACGGAGTGGGCATCACCTGTCACCGACCGGAACCTCTCAGCCTCAGCACCAGCCTTTAAGCTGGTGGCGCTGCGAAGTGATTGATGACAGGTCAGCCACCAGCGGCCTCGCAAAATTTCCAATTCTTCCACGGGGAAATTGCTCATTTCTTCACAAGTCCATTTCAATTTTTTGGCTGCACAGCAAAGTGCTAAGTTTATGCATTACGCTGGCACCTGAGCACACGATTGTGATGAATTACGGCGCACGTTGGACAGAGTAGAAAAATATATATATTAATTCGTGTTACTTTATTGTTTGCTTTTTTTCTGTGTGATGGCTTGTCATGGGGGGGGGGGGTATTGTTGCAAGGTAATATTAAAGTAAGCAGGCGTGACACTCTTATTTAGATAACCACTTCGCTCGCTCTCTACCACGGCTCCTACACGACTCAAACTGCCACTGTGACATTGTCGAGGGTTCTTTTTTAAAGTCCCCCCGCCTTTTTAAAATACAGAAACGCTATCCTATTTGCTGCGCTGCAGGCTTCAAAGAGGTTATTTGTCATCATACAGATTTATGCTGTCATTCAGGGACATTTATATCACTTTAAGCTCTTTGGGTGTTCTCGGTGCTGGGCAGACAATCCCAGAGAGACCCAAGCTTCTCTTTTTTCCCCACTTTTTCTTCTTTTGCTGTGTTCCTCCCCTCCGACACCGAGTGGTAACACTGTCATGATTGTTGCTGCTTCACAGGACACGTGTACTAACAGGACTAAAACAAAATGTTCGCTGGGAAGGCAGGTGTTTCCGCAGGACAATAATCTGAGGATGACATATGTTTGCAGACATCAGCTGAACACGGTGCAATGATTGAGGTTTGGTTTAGGCAGAATAAACAGTTTGATTGGGATGGAAAGTGAGCAGAGTGTATAATTAAAGTTAAATTAAACTCATATAAGGACACATAGGAGAGGGGTCAGTGATCGGTCATGGGTCAACTAATGCCAGACAATATTTTAGAAGCGACTACACAACAGGACCACAATGTGTTTTCAGATGATGCTAAATCTGTGTATCATTCCATTTTCCATTTCAAACCAAAAATACAAACCAAAAAACAGTTTGTTTTTTTTTTCATTTCCTAAACCAAAATTAAAAACAGTACAACAGCTCATTTTCTGATTTCTGGTCTAGTGCTCAAATTGAAAGTGCATAAAATGAAATAATAATAGACTTTCAATTTTCATTATTTTGTTTCTGATACAGGACGTGGCCCCCGGAGCCACTCTTCATAACTCACAAAAAAAAAAGAGTAAGGGAAGTCTGCAAGTTTGGAAAAATTCATCACATCGTTTACAAACAAGAGCGATGAAGCTACAAAGCTAAAGCCCTCTCCTCTAAATAAGACAGTTATTTCAGGAAGAGGGCTCTCTGCTCATAATCTTTTGTTTTTGTTCTGGAATAATTACAGACTATTTTGAGTCATGATGGGTGCAAAACTAATCTAGAGCGACCCAAGTTTAAAATCAAGTTGCTGTAAATGTGCACACATGGGCACTTTGAAGATAAGTAGCTACAGTAAAAGTCAAGTGGAGGTGGATAAATGCAAGCTTGTGTAACTCGAGGTTTCTGAGCGCTTTTCCAAGAAACAAATCAACAGTGAACAAATGTTACTATTACTTTTGTTAACAGTCTTACCGAACTGCGTGGCAACGGTTGCCAAGCCGTGTCCCAGCCCAGTGGCCCCCTGTGGCTGGACGTTGAGTGGCGCTGCCCTGCTCAGGTAGTCGAGCCGTGTGCCTCGTCCCGACTAGGGCAGCTCGGCTCGGTCGCCGAGCTGTGTGGCCTCCAGTCCCACACTTGTGAAATCCAGCTGTGAACGACACCCGGCTGCTGTGTGATAATCATGAGTGGAACCGGGCTGCGCTGTTAAGTTTCTGTTGTAATTGACGACAGGAAAACCCACGGAAACAAAGAAAGCGTCAATGTCACAAACGCAGTAATAAAAACATTTTTAAATGAGTTATTATCTCATTTTCTGCACTTTCAATTTGGGCACTAAATCAGAAAATGAGTCTTTATCCATTGTTTTGGTCTGGTTTTAGAAGCAAAAATTCCAAAAAACTATTCATTTTGTTTGTAATTTTTTGTTTTAAATAGAAATGTAATGAATAATACATAGATTAAGCTAGTTTACTGACTGTAAAAGGTCATCATCTCTGTCATAGTCATATTGTGGTGTTGCTAGTGAACGCACTTACCCACAACCACAGTTAAGCTCCCTGTGATAAAAAGTATGCTCTATTAAATAAGCAGACAGTTTCTATTTATTTAATAGTCCGTACATTTCTCGATGTTCAACTTTGTGCTGGAGTGGGACTTCGTTTCAGCCACGGAGTTTCATGCCTCAGACCGGCCCACTTTAGTTCACAACCTATTATTATTAAGTAAGTACGTAAGTAAGTAAGTAAGCTTTATTTATATACTGTAGCACTTTTCACAGACCTATAAAGTCACAAAGTGCTTTGCAGTGCAACAACAATCAAAACAATTAAAATACAACTAAAATACTAATTAAAATGCAATAAAGTACAATTGAAATACAATAATACAGTTAAGATACAGTTAAAATACGAATTAAAATAGAACTAAGATACAAAAATACACTCTACGCAGTCAGGAGGTAACAGCTTACAGTCAATTTGGATTAAAATGCCTGTTTAAACAGGAATGTTTTCAGGTGAGTTTTAAAACTCACCACACTGTCCATGGCTCGAAAAATCATGTACATGAACAACTCATGGGTTCACGGTGGAAATAAAGAAAATAGGAAAAAAAAGAAGACATCTTGCGGAGGACGGATTAAATGCGACGATGCTGTGCTGCGATGCTGCCTGTCAGGAACATACGAGGGTTTCCTGCTCCACCAGCAGGCTCTGGCATTTGTATTTCTGTACATGCTCACAGGAAATGTGGGACCTACAGCCTGGTTTATAAGAGTCCTGGGTCCCAAACGGCAGAATACTTCAAATAAATTAACGTGAATGGTGGTTTGCAGGCAACGTTCAACATGTTGCCTTACCGGTTCCATCGTCCTCATTTGTCGTTTCATAGTCGTTTTTGTGAAAAAGTTGCCAATTTTAGAACATTTGGCTGTGCCTGATTCCAGAGCTTTTCTCCTTTTAATTTTTGCCTTCTCTGCGCCTAACTCACTCTTTCTATTTTCCATCATTCAAATACCACCGACCGATGCATCTGCAAAAAAAATGAGCTGCCAGTGGAGGCGGCAGCAGCAGTATACATGATCAACCGAAAAAAAACAAACAAAAAAAAAAGTCAACATTGGCCCTCGCTACCCAAACATCAAAACAGTCGATCGGGAATTATCCCCGTCCTCCCGATTAGCCTGGTTGGAGTTTGTATACCGAGCTATGAATCAAATCCCAGTGGCAGCAATTTGTCATATTTGCCCTAATGTTGGAGTCTCTATGTCTTAATGTTAATGTCTTAATGTCTCAATGTCTTAATGTTGGAGTAAGAAGTTAAAGAATCACCAGATCATTTATTCCAAGGCTCAAGTAAAACGTTAAAGCCTTACAACACATGACAAAAACGTATTCACTTTGTGTTTTCAGAGAGAAATCAAATGCAACTCTGTGGCATCAGGGCTTCCTGGAGCAGAATATACAGCGCCCCGGTGGCCATTCGCGGTACTGCATCGCTGCTGCCCATGCCCACTGTTCCAATGCAGCCATTGCCACTAATTAACGTCACATGGCTGCTATTTTCTCTACCATTTCCTTGTAGATTTTTTTTTCTTTTTGTTTAAACTTCTAGGGCTGCATCAACATCAGCCTTTTCAATTGCCTTCAAAATCCAGAATTATTGTTTTTGAAACATGCGGTCAAAAAAATTAGACAAATGCATTGGGGTTTTACATAAATACACATGAAACTACAGGATGTTTTACCTTAGTCGGCAAATGGACGACTGACACACTGATGAAGGAGGATTTTATTTTCTGGTCAAACGTTATACATTTCATGCTATATAGCCATCCGACACAACAAAAGCAAGTGGGTGACTTTGAAATTCCAGTTACTTAAATTTCCAAAGATGCCGATGAAACCCTGATCAGGAAGGATCCTAGGCCTGCATCCTACTGATGCTCTGGTGGTGCTAAATCAATTTCTGACAGCCTGCCAGTAGAGTTCTTGTCAGTCACATCCACGCCTGAAAGCTAGAAAACATGGCAAGCAGAACAGCTAGATTTTCACACCGTGGAGAGGGGCTTAAAAAAAAAAAAAGCTTTGTACTGCATATTTACATGTTACATGGCACACCGTATTCTATTGAAATATGGAGCACTTTTAGTTTTTTTTTTTTTTTTTTTTTTATAAAACTTTCAAGGTCCAAAATAAATTCACTTCGTCTCAGGGAACCAAAGTGACTGACATTTATTGCATTATATTTTACTGAAAAGCCAAAGACCAGACATGGCTGTTGAGCAAGTCAAGGTGGCTCATTTGAACACTGAGACAGGCGACAAAATATTATTTATGGTGACTGTACAAGGGTAAATAGGAGAGCACTCAGTAAGAGGACACACAAATGAAATGAGAAACCAAGTGTACTGTAAATGTCCTAATAAAATACATCTGCAAATGTGCAGAGAGAAACAACTAATCCATTATTTACCTACATGTCCAGTGGTTCTTTGACGACTAGGCCTGAACAATTATCAAAATAGTACTGAAATCACTTTAAAAAAATCATCTTCAGCATGTCAGTTAATTGAAACCATAGCAAACATGTCATCTTTTTTTTGTTTGGTTTTTAATGGATTCAGTTGTCCTATGTAGATTTTTATTTTATTTGAAGTAGTGCACATTGTTGTTTAAATGGATGAGGAGCCTAATGAAACAAGCTGCGATTAACCGTGTCAGCATGGCAACAAAGTATTGAATCTTGAAATTAGGCCACAATAGATGCATGAACTGTTAAAGCAGTGATGTTCAGCTTCGAAGCCATACGTGGATCCTCAGCAGTGGCTCCTGTGGCTTAATCCAGTCACGGAAGCAACATATTGAAATGAATAAAAACAAAATGAATAAAATAATCAACAAAATAGTCCAAAAAGTGAATGAAATAGTCACGTAAGTGATTAGCAACAAGAAAATGAACAAAAAAAGGAAAAAATCAAGAAAACCATTTAAAAATGAACAAGAAGTTAAACAACTAATCTGCAAGATGGACAAAAATCAGCAAAAATGAACAAAATTATCAAGGAAATGAACAATACATTGAAAAAAAAATCAACAAAATGAACAAAATATAAACAGAATGAACAGAAAAATAATCAAATTTTAATCAAATTGGTGACAAAACCTACCAAGTTTTGGTAGGTTTTGAATACTTTTTGTGGCACTAAATATTTTTTACTTTTATTATTTTTTATATTATTATTTTTTTTCCTCCAAAAAATGTATCTTTATATTGAAAAGGTTCCCAAATGTCGTCACAATATTTCAATAATGTTGATCAAAAAATGCAAAGAGGCAGTTGTAACTGGCCTACATTTTATAATTAGCGAGAGAATTGTAATCCAGACGATGCATTGTGATTTGACCACAAAACATTGTACAAATGCAGGAACCAAACTAACTTACAGAACGGCTGTTATTAAACCTTTGTCACATTTCTTAAATAAGACTCCTTTCGCTCCGTCCTCCAGCGTTTGAGCGACATCTCATCCGGCTTTGGCTGCTCAGCTGTGTTCTTTCGCAGGGCGCCGACTTCAACTGTTTGCAATTTGGTGCTGCACAGGTGCGTTTTTTTTACAGCTTTATTGCTAAAAAAGTGTTTGCCGCTGGCTGTAAAACCAAAATCAATCTGTAAAGAGGAGGGGAACAGCAGAGTTTGGAAGCCTGTAGGTTTGTCGCTATTTCGCATAAGAGATTAATAGGCACCGTGTGCGTCATTAGTTTGTCTAATGTAAAACACAAGCATCCAAATGCATTGTCTGAAGCTGCAGAATGACTCTGCCCATGTAGTCCTGCAGACTTTATGCAGAGCTCTGTTCTCCTACCCTTCAAAAAGTCAGTTACTTAAGCTAAGCAATATGTACCTGAGGCTGGCACAGAGTGTTCAAAAACATTTATAGTAAATGACTGTGGGTGAACAGGAAGCACAGTCCCACTTCAATCACACGGTAACGCCGAGCGCGGTGAGGAGCAGTGAGGTGCAGGCCGACCACCAGCACTTGTTTCATCCTGTGACATTTTTCACCCGAGGACATAATACCGAGTGGAGCACTGCTCGCAATATTCAAGCACCATGTGAAATAAATGGATGTTAACATTTGAGGGAGGTTCTTGATGTTTCAAAGGAGAGGAAAGTAAATCAGTGCCCAGCATTTTTGTAAAACATCATGTGTGAAGTTTTTTTTTTACAGTTACATTTTGATGTAACTATGTTTCAAGCTCTACTTGGAATGAATAAAGAATTCACAGTAGTTGTGTAAAAATCCTGTTTCCAGACCATGAAATACACTGTACAAGCAACACAATGCAGTCAATATTGGCATTAATAGGAAAGAAACGGGATTATAGTCATCAAGTGCAGCACTTCAGGGTATTATTTTACACCAACATATTTTTTGTAAAGTTCAGAAAAAGGTTGAGTTCCAGTGTTTGTACCTGCACCCACTGTGCTTCATCTCAGAACTTTTGTCATTTCTTGCTAATACGTGCCTCTGTCACCCAAAGAAAAGCTCTCCTTGACTGAAAACGGTCCTGGCGCCGCCTTTGCAGTGCAACGTTGAAATGTTTCTACCTGCCCTCTCTCGAAAATGTCTCTTCTTTTTTACTGGAGGACTCCTCTCTATTCGGATGGTGTTTCATTGTCTGGCAGTTGTTCAGCTCGGCTTGGCGCTCAATCTTATTAGAGGGCGGAAGGTGGTTCAGAAGGTTTACAGTGACACTGACAGACCCCAAACACTCACCCCCCCCCCTTTTCCCTCTAATACACATGGCTGCACACTTCACATATTCACAGACAGTGATATAAACACACAGCTAACATACCACACATGTAGAGTCAAGTCGACATTTCCTCAAGGTTGCATGTAATATGTGATCACTTGCATGTAGGAGAATTATTGTTGGCATGTTGCAGTAACGGCTGTGATTTGTAGCAGATCAGTCATCTGTAATACAATTCAAATCTATTACGTGTGAACCCTCGCCTTCCAGGCTTGTGACCTTGGTTTATGCTTCTCCTGAGGCTCCTTTTCAAAACAAGTACTGTTGACTTGTTGGTCATTTGATTTGCTGGGGGCATTTGCCTTGAATGTGAATGTGGGCTGGAATTCTGGCAGTGTTTTCAAGGTTATTGCTTGTCTTTCGGCTTTTCTTTCATAGATTTCAGCAATTTATATAAAGGAGCATAACAGCTATGAATAAGTCATTCCAGTCAGAGTAATACAGCACATTAGCACGTTAACTATTGCCAAAGCTAAGTAATCAATAGATAAATGAAAAGAAAGGCTTGAGCCTTCTAGGTAATGAGGCATTGTGAGGAGGCTATAAGCTGTTAATGCCACCTGTGAAGGCAGCGAGGCCATTTAGTGACAGTCCAGTCACATTTCTGGCCCTGTGGCGATTCCATGCATTTGCTCCCCGACGCTTTAATCCACCACCTTCCTATCGCTCAAGATCCAGCTATGGGTTGTCCTGCTATAATTGTGGTTTATCGATTCCAGGCTTTGGTCTGACGCCTACATATCTCCTGTAAACAGAGCTGCACAGATACAGTGAGTTTACCTATATAAATATTTCAATACAAAAAGGCTTTGGGCATTAGCTGACTTTCAGTTCCTGATCCCCCGGTACACAACATCACCCCTGCAGCGAGTGTTACCGACAGCGCCAACTCCTCAACTAATGTGGCCTTACGTTAATGTGTTGTGCTCACCGCCGGTTCAGAAAAATCTGCCTTCTGTTAAACTTAGAGGGAAAAAAAATACACCAACAGGCTGCATGTGGCAGCTTAGTGTTGACGCGTTATTGAATTTTTCCCCAAATATATTTAACTCCCCAGCTCAGTGTTTAAATGACAGACAGACAGGCAACTGCGGTAATTCTGGCGCCAAGTACAAAGGTCCAAAATGGGGGATAATGTGATGAAATCTGTTCCCAAACAGCTCTGAATTTAATGGCACAGTCCCTGCAGGTTCGTACGAGAGGTAACGGCTGGCTGCCTTTGAACTACAAGTCCTCTGTTGCCTGACTGACCGCCGAGATGGACAAAAAAGTGAATCATCCTTGACTCGCTCTCTTCAGACATGAATTATAAAGGCTGTCTCTCCTCTGCTACTGGCTTTTCTGTTTTTTTTTTCTTTTCATACCTTTTATTTTCCATCAAGTGTTTCATAGCTCTGGGTGGGGCGGATGTGCACTCTCTGTTTGTCTATGTGCGACGCCTTCCCGTCTGTCAGCCTGTGAACGGATTGAAGCGAGGGGCTGCCTTTACCGGGTCCCTCGATTACTTCTGAACGCCAAGCCACCCACAATGCTCTCCACCTCCACTCGCTATCTACATCTTCAAGGCATGTACAAAGTGCCCTCTGCCCGGCGGGAGCGACAGAGAGTAATAAGAAAACAGCTTAAGAGGCAGGTGCTCAGAGGCTTTCATCTTTGTTTATCGCGTGTGTGTGTGTGTTGTTTGTCTGCATTGAAGTCTCAGGTGATGTCTCAACAATGAAGTGAATGGACTGAAGTGACACAAGACGTCATTAATAATAAATAGACGAATCGGCTCTCGGATGCCGAGCAGATGTCCAGTCGACGACGGAGACGACTGCTTTGCCCCAGAAACTCTGTCAACCACAAACACATTGGACCAACTGGCCTCAGCTGCAGCCACGTTACCACCGAAGCCACCTCCACTCCCAGAATCCTCATTTCTTTCTCCAAACTCACTCCTTTTTTCAGAAAACTGAACAGTGCAATGAATTTAAATCAATTAGCCGTGCTAATCCTGACAAAAACTAACATTTATCCGAGAGAATCAGTCACATTGCGCCTTCTTAATTCATCCATTAAGCATTTGTCTTACTGACATGATGTGTTATTCGCTCACGTTTAGTTTTGTTCATTCTTTGTCCTCTTTTTTTTGCCAACATGATGCAAGTATTTCCACACTGACAATCATCTAATTTACAACCTGGGTTTGAGTTATGCCTGCATGTCACCTTCATAGGAGTACAACAGCTGCCAAATATCTGTCAAAAACGGTTTCATTCCAGCTCCCCCTTTTTATGCAGCGCAGGCAGGTTCATTTTAAATAATAAGAGCCGGCTTGCTCGGACGGACGTATGCGCCTGCTGTGGGACGTGCTGAGCTGGGGTCAGGCTGTGTAGTCAGGAGGAAAATTGGTGCAGTAGCATAAATTAACACCTCAGCCCTCGGAGAGACGGGGGAGCACTGTACCCTGCTGCATCCTAAAGGAAGCGGGGTTAGCATCTGGATGCTCAGTGGCCGGTCATTAGCACGCTGGGATGACACAGGTGCGTGAATGTGCAACTTTGTGTGTTTTCTCCATCCCTTCACCTTCTCAAAACCAAGAGAAAAAATAAAACGCATTGACCATCAGCCCCGCTGTGAGTTTGTTTACTTTGCTTTTCCTGATTAGCAACTTTCAATGTGTTTTGCAATATTTTTTTTTTCATTAGCTTATTTTGATGCAGCCAACCTGCATTATTCTCCTCGGAGTCGTTTAAACATGGATAATGTTACTCAGGGGCTCCCTCGTATCGACGTGTGCTGCTGGATAGAATTGGTATCTGGCTAATAGACTATAGGAGGCAACACGGGGTAGGTCCTGTTGTTATCGAGTGTTTCATATTGGTAGGAGTAAAGTGCTGTAGGAAGTAATAGTCTTGGTGGTTGCTATCGCTCCCTGGGGCTGCGGGAGGCAATCATCTAACTAAATGAGAGAGAGAGAGAGAGACATTGAGACCGGCTTCCCTCTGGAAAGACTATTGATGGCTGACAAATCACTGCTTTTGATGTACATTTCAAAGTGTGCCCTAACATCTGCTTTCTTTTATTTATCCTCCTACTTATTATTTATTTATTATTGCATCGCGCCGCGGCTTTACTACAAGTTTGATTATGATCAGAGCTTGTAGAATCACACTGAACCTCAGGGCGTTAGGCATAGTGCACCCGCTTGGCCTTGTCATTAGGCAGGAATATTTAGTGAGAGCATTCTCAAGAACTAATTACCAAGCTGTCTCACTTATGCGCACCCCC
>JAQQAE010007687.1:0-15696 GCA_029823295.1 Pseudamia nigra | reverse complement strand
CTTCTTTTAACAGAAGAGAAAAACCTCCAGCAGAACCAGCAGCTCAGGGTAGGCGGCCATCTGCCTCGACCGGTTGGTATCTGCCTCGACCAGTTGCGATAACATTTATCAGTTTCAACATTACATATCTTGTCTTTGTTGTGTATTCAATTGAATACAGGTTGAAAAAACATTGCACATCATTGTATTCTATTTTTATTTACATTTTACACAACGTCCCAACTTCATTGGAATTGGGGTTTGTAGTAATAGTGGACACCCTTGTACCACAAACACTGTTATGTCTTTGATACTATGTCAGATAAGGTGGAGGCTCATCAGTTATGTCTGTCTAGGATGAGATTAGTGCAGCCTCCGGCTACTCAGATATGAAAATAATTTGGCTCAGGTTTTTGGCTTGCACTCATCACAGAGAGGGAGTTTGATCATAAGCCGGGGGCTGGCTGCTACCTGACCTCACTGCCGTTCTAGTGGAGGATTTGGTTGTACACACTTATCCTGTGACAGCCTCATGTTATAGTTGTGTGCAGTCTGTTCCTTGGTGTGATTCCTGGATTAATTTCAGACTTAAATTTAGTTTCTTGAGCTGGCTGTTGTTGAAGCCATTTAGGAAAACATCTTACCGTCTTTTAAATCCACACCTATTCATCTATTTAGTAAAACTGAACTTTTATCTTTATTAACCAACCAGCTTCTGTTTCCAGCAAAACAAAATGTGGATTTTAAAGTCATTTTCAGTTTGAAGGGACTTCTGAGTCTTCATCACCTGAAAGTTAAAGGTTCACGTTTTTGTACTGTTGGGAACATTTGATCACAGAACTTCACCAGACATTCCTAAGTCCCACTGTCATCACCCAGGCAAACTATGTTTTCCTTCACACTACATGTTGATTGGTTTTTCTTTTTGAATGGAGAAGAGAGATCATCACTACTTTAATAAATATTATTATGGCATTGCTGTCTTCCCATGTGCTATCACCGATTATTTTCTATTTACTGTAATTTTTTTCTAAATCTTTTGCTTGTCTGTTGACAGCCTGCTGTAACTTTGTGTAATCAGTCAGAGATTCTGAAATATCTTTAAGTGTTTTTGAAAAAGAAATAAACTGAACCTTTGTTCAGTTTGATCCAAACCAAGACCACATCTTTTATTCTACCAGTGTTAGTCCAGGGAACATTTGCCACCAGGGCCGTATCCGTAAATCAAAGACCACAGCCTAGTGAACAAACTCTAAGGGAATTTTTAGAATTCTGGGAGTGGTTTCAGAATATCCCCTTAAAGTTAATAGTTGATCCTAGTAAACATAAAAGTGATTCATAAATGCTGTTAACAACTTATGAAGAGCTCCTTGGGTGACAAACTACTCCTTGGGAGTAGTGAGGAGGACTTTAAGAAGATAAAGAGTTTCTGAAACAGAGGAAACAATGGAGGAAAAACTAAGAGGATAAGTTAAAGAAACTAAGACAAATACTGAATCTAACAGTGAAAATAAATCATTTAGTTCAGTGAAATGTCAAACTAAACTAGTTTTTACACCAAAACTACAATGAATGTTATCAGTTTGGTTTTTGTGAATGGTTTATGACAAACAAGAATATAATGTATTTGTACAATACAGAACTAAGATTCTTAAATCCAGACTTTAACTGTAAAGCTGGCCGCACATAGACAAACGTGACTCATCTCAACTCAACTCTATGAGTCTGGTCGTCTGGTACACGATTGGCACTTCCTTCTGTACCTTGCACACAGCTGCAGACTGCCAACACGACTCACCCCTGGGAACTGGCACCATCTATCGACAGTAAACATTCATTGCTTTGTGACACACATGTCCACCAATGATAAAGTTCGCAAAGTGGGAGTCGTGACCGCCGCACACTGCCGAGACTGAGTCCTGGCGATTCAATATGTTGAATCGGCACTATTTCTGTTGGGACATTGTCAAGACTGAAAAATCTGTGTTGGGAACCACTGCACATCAAGCCGATTTCCAGTTGAGTTCAGTTGAGATGTGTCACATTTCTCTATGTGCGACCCGCTTAAGATTTGTGCTCTTGTAAAACAAAAACTAACCTGAAGTCATTGTCCAAACTCAAGTTCTCAGTAAAGACATTAATGAAGATTATCAAAACTGCTAAATCCACCTACATTTAAAGTGTGGTTTGTCATTAAATAACAGAAACATTTACAGCATATGTTGTCTTGAATGTCCCTGAACAGTCCTGATGATTCTGTTCAGTCTCTCCACATTTCACTTGAAAGCCTTTTTTTTGGGCAGGTGTGATTGACCAATCGCAGCTTTCCAAATCATGTGTCGACTCCACCTCCTCACTGAGATAAAAGTTTTAGTTCAGTCCTCGTTCATACTATATTTACATTGAGGTCTCTCCTGAATCATTCCTAATCTAAATCTTGCTAGAAGGCGTTAGCCCATGTTAGGAGCTCTGAGAGGGTACGGGTCCTGATGGTTTGGTTTGGATCAAACTGAAAAATCCCAACTAAGTGAGTTTGGTGTCAAAGTTTCCCTTATCCGTTCCTTTTCTCAAGAATTCGAGTAAGGGAACGATTGCCCAGGGATGAAACTGCTCAGAGACCCCCTGATTGGAGTCCAGACAGGCAACCAACCACCAGACCTCGTGCTCAAGGGAATGTTCCTCACTATTCACCACACCGGTCAGAAGGTGCCCAACAAAGGACTGTCCCCCAGCCACAGCCTAGCCCAGGTCACCAGCCTGCCCACAGCCAAACAGCCTACCCACCTGCTGTCCCAGACTACAAACACCCTGGCCCTGCTGTAGACCCCCAGCCCTATTTGGCCATGCCCGCCCCAACAGCCTCTGCCAAGCTACCTGGACCTCCTGAAGTACAACCACGGAGGCAAGTAAGTGCCGACCAGCTGTATGCTACCCAAAGGGAGGCCAAAATGGAGGCGAGACAGGTCCTGAAGGAGGAAGCTCATACAGAGGGCTTATTGAAAAGCAGGAAAGCTGTTCTACCTTCTGAGATCCGTCGAAGAGAGAAAAGTGTGGATGATACTCACAGGGGCCGGCATGAAGATATGGAGTGGCAAAACTATAGCCCAGAACGGAGGAGGATGAGTCGAGGCGAGGAGAACTGGGACCGGGGGAGACTGAGGGAGAGGGGGAGGGACAGGAATGTTGAGAGGATCAGAGAAAGAGTGAAAGATCATTTGTCCAGCCATGACAGCCAGGAGGAAAGAGTATTTAGGTCTATGCAGCCCTCTCAGCCCTCTGTACACCAGCAGCCAAGGCAGCTTCAACCTTCAGAACCTGTGCATCCCCAGGAACCTCCAGTGCCACATGACCTCCCCCTTCAACCACAGTATGAACCCTGCAGGAGGCAACAGAGCACCCACATTCAGCCACATGATCCTCAAAGACATCATCAGTTTGTCGATTCCAGACAGCCTCAGGATCCTCAAAGTCAACAGCAGCAACTGCCCCAACAACAACAGGAGTATAAGCCCCAAAGACAAGAGCACCCAGTTCAGCTGCAGCAAGACCCCCAGATAAAACCACAAGAGCTCAAACCAGTCGAAGATTTTGAGCATCCGAAACAGCAGCAGCAGGATCTGTCAAGGTCACAGAGGCTCGACTCTGCTGTCTATCTGCAGAAGGGCTCCTCTCTGCCTCAGGCCAAACACAGAAGCATGGAGGTGAGCGGAGGGCCCAAACCCAAGACACGAACCCGCTCCATGTCAGACATAGGTATAAGCCAACATTCTACAATGTATCGTATGGAGAGAGCAGCAGCCAGCAGAGAAGCACCAAGGGCCATCCCTCCATCAGGCATGATGAATGGGGAAGTGGGCACTCTGGACACCAGGGTGTCAGTAGCACAGCTGCGACACTCCTATCTGGAGAACGCCAACCGGAAGCCTGAGTTGTAGGTCCACCAGCATGAGAACTGTGCTGCTTTGCTAATTTCCATCTAACTCTGCATTAGTGTGCTGTTGCAATAAATAAAAAAATAAGAGTTTTTAAAGTAATGACAATAGGATGTCATTATTCAGCATGAATGTGTTGCTATCGATGTCCCCAAATGTTTTCTGTTTTGTGCAGCACTTAACTGACATAAACAATGTAGATCTATTTTTGGAAGCTAATTTTTTATCAGGTTTATGCTGCAGCATGTAAAGATTTGCCAGGCTTTTCAAGGTTGGGTTGCTGTGTAACAGTACATATGTGAGGCCCCTTTCTTTTAAGTTGATTACTAAAACATCATTGTAATTTTTGTTCATGACTGTCTGTCCTGCTCTTTCCTTTCACCTCCAAAAGTGAGCCCACTAAAGTCGATCTATCAGTGACGGAGGTCGACCCAGCTGGTGGCAGCGATCGGGACAGGAGTGCTCGGAGGCCTCGGCGCTACATCACTCCAGGAGACAGCCGGATGTCAGAGAGGTTTAGAACTCAGCCAATTACCTCTGCAGAACGGCTGGAGTCCGACAGGTACAGGGAATACTCAGATTCACTGTTCACCTTTATTTCAAGTGTAGTGCAAAGCTTAACGCTGGGGTCCATATTTGTTTTTTGTTTTTTTCTCCAGGGGTCGTTTAAGCCCATCACAGCTACAGGATGCTGAAGGTAAGTTTAATTTCAGAGATTAAAATGATTAAAGGTTTCACATTATGAGTTTGCTTTGTTGCACTTTTAATGATGCTTCTAGAAAGTGTTTATGTGTTAATGCTGAATAACAGTTGTTCTCTGTTTGTAGTAGATGAGGAAAAGCTGGACGAGCGAGCCAAGATGAGTGTCGCTGCCAAGAGATCTCTGTTCAGGGTATTTTGCTGTTATAGGAGCCAATGATTAATCTTGCTTCTTGTTTAATCTTGTAATCTCAGAACTGAATACTGAGGGTCTGTGTAGATTCACAACAGATACTGATGCATTTGTTAACAGTCGTCGTGTTTTATACCTGGAGGTGACTGTTAGATATTCTTGTGGTTTTCTAACAGTTCCCTTTCCTGTTAAGACCAATGAATAGAACATAACATCTTGTCTTCACCCAGGAGCTGGAGAGAACATCAGATGGAGGAGTTCCCAAACCACGTTCTCGGAATGCTGCTGTAGAACGACGCCTGAGACGAGTTCTGGACCGGTCACACACACAACCTGTCACAAACAGGGAGGTGGTTGATGCGTC
Source organism: Pseudamia nigra (assembly GCA_029823295.1). NCBI lineage: Eukaryota > Metazoa > Chordata > Actinopteri > Kurtiformes > Apogonidae > Pseudamia > Pseudamia nigra. The sequence continues at coordinate 10,529 of JAQQAE010007687.1, read as the reverse complement.
GTGGTAGGTTTCCGATACTGCCTGTGAATCCATGTATCATTCGTTCATTCAATATTCCATTTAAAACAAAAATTGAAAAATAAAAAATGTTGTTTCTAAAAACCAAAACAAAACAACACGTAACGACTCATTTTTTTCTATTTTCATTTTTCTGTTTCTGACACTGGACCCAGAAGCTGTCTTTGTTTAGATGAGTTTATCGTCAGTGATTACGGAAACTTCACAGTGCAGCCTGGATTCACTCAGGGTTATGTAGAGTTGTTGGTTGCCATTTTGCCAGCAATGGGCATAATGGATTGATTGTTCGGTGTCAACTCTGCATCCAGGCAGCTCCGCTCAATACCAAGCTACTGGAGCGGGGTGCTGCTCAGCAACCATGGCCACACAGCTCAATAACCCCGTTAATAACAGCAATAGTGATAGTAACATTTGTTCACTGTTGATTTGTTTCTTGAAGAGCACCCGGAAACTTCAAGTTACACAAGTTTGCATTTAACACCAGCCTACACTGGACTTCTACTGTTCATGAAGAAGAGCAATTAAGATACTTAGCAAGACATGGAAACTTTAAAGATGTGGTGCATTTTTCCAAACTTGCTGGCTTCCTTTACTCTTCTTCGCGGTTATTAAGTCACATTTGGGGAAACAGAATAATGAAAACAAAAAAAACAAGTCGCTATCTCAGTTTCTGCACATTTGAGCACTAAATTAGATGTCAGACAAAGGGTTGTTATTCATTGTTTCATTTTGGTTTTAGAAACAAAAATTGAAAAAACAAGTGTTTTTTAGTTTTTCTATCCATCCATCCATTTATCTTCTACTGCTTCTCCATGGGGTCGGGTGACAGGGGCAGCAGCCTAAGCAGGGAATCCCAGACTTCTCTCTCCATGGTTTCTTCATCCAGCTCTTCTGGGGGGGACCCCGAGACATTCCCAGGCCACCCGAGAGACGAAGTCCCTCCAGCGTATCCTGAGTCTTCCCCAGGGTTTCCGCCGAGTGACGCATGCCCAGAACACCTCACCAGGAGGCATCCAGGAGGCATTAAAGCCACCTCATCTGGCTCCTCTTGATGTGGAGGAGCAGCAGTTCTACCCTGAGCCCCTCCTGGATGACTGAGCTTCTCACCCTGTCTCTAAGGAAGAGCCCACCACCCTGCGGAGGAAACTTATTTCAGCAGCTTATATCCTGGATCTTGTTATTTCGGTCATGACCTAAAGCTCATGAGCATAGGTGAGAGTAAGAACGTAGATCGACCAGTGAATTGAGACCTTTGCCTTTTAGCTCGGCTCCTCCTTCACCTCTTCCCTCTTCATCTAAATATTTTTTGTTCTAAAAGGAAAATGGAATGAATGAATGATACATGGATTGTCATGATATAGTGGTTAATTAGTCTCAAAACAATGCAACTACTTTGCACTGCACTTAAGTAGAAGGTTAAGGTAAATTGAAGAAACATACCACTGTGCCATCTTTATTGGTATTTTTTCTTTACTTCCTGTTTTCTCTTTCTTTCAAGTGTATTTTCTTCTCAGTTTTCTTAGTATGTGTACTTGTGATTTAATTCATCTTTGTCTTTTTTCTCATCTTTTCCTCCTCCAAGTGAATCTGTCACAACATCACAGCCTGTGGGCGTCCAAAACACTGTTCCTCGTGTCCCCAGCCCCACTGTAGTGAGCACCAGTGTGACGAGCATCAGGTATTGCTGAGCAGGAGTGCTGTGCTTATTTCTAATTCATTGTATCTAAACAGAGTTGCATAATTTGAGGGGAAAAAGTCATATTGCAACTATTGTGAGCAGTACTGTCATTTCAATTTTAATGAGGTTCTTAACGAAGAATCACAAATTATTAATTTAGAAAAGTTGAGTTAAACGTACAAACCTGAACCAGCATAAATCTTGCACATTCCTTTGTGCTTCTTCTTAGTGCCGCCAAAACCCACATATCATCCATATGTCCAATCAGATAACCCCACATGTCCTGAAATCTGGGCCTTTGCATTGCAGCCTTTTGTGCAGCTCTAATTTTCTGTACTGACTGAATGTTAGAATTGACCATTCATTTAATTTTTCCTAATTCTGGACCTATAAATTGCAGCCATGTGTAATTCTGTCATTTCAGCGGCTGATATCATGATCACAGCTGCAGCTCCAATCATTGTGCAGCTCTACTGTATGTACAGCTTTGGGAAAAACAAAGAGGCCACTGCAAAATTATCATATTATCTGATTTTATGTGTTTGAAAATGAAAAACTGAAAGGCAGCTCATTAGCCCCATATGACATTGTTAAAGCTACAAAATAGTGGTGTAGGCTTAGTTTCAGGTGATGATATGTTGGATTAAAATTAAATTATAATTAAATGATAATAGTAAATTATAAATTATAATAGTCAATTTATCAAGATGAAGCTTATGTAGAGATTTGATGAGATGATTTCAGATATGCACAGAGTCAGTGTGTGTATGTGTGTGGGTGTGTGTGTGAGGGTGTGTGTTTGTGTGGGTGGTGGGGGGGGTCCATTTTTATTCCCAGGAGCTTTTATAATAATAGCCAATTTTCCGCCAAAATCTAATCACTTGTTCCTTATTCGATTTCTGACATTCCCTGAAAATTTCATCAAAATTCCGGCCAGAACTTTTTGAGTTATGTTGCTAACAGACAGGCAAAGCATTGCTGGAAAAACATTTATTATTACCTCTGCTGCTTTGCTTGGTGGAGGTAATAATAAATGCAGTTCCTATATCAAGTTCAATGTCCCTCCCCCCATTTGCATTCAATTATAAGCCATGAAGTAAATTTCACATTTGGTGAATTAGTGGCCTATTTTTGACCCCTACCGATCTTTGAGGTCAAATCTAGGGTCAACAACCGGGGCTGTTCAGTGAGGCCAATGTGAAAGTAACTTTAATTTGTAATATCACTGCTTGGCCACTGGGGAACTGATCGTCCAGCTCCAAGAAGCCATGGGACATCACGGTCTCAAACGTTTTATTTTGACCCTCTAATAAGTAAACTGGTGGTCCATCTTTAACTTTTTGCTACGTTATTAAGATATTACAGCAAATAGTCCAACAAATCACTGCCGTGCTGGGGTTTGATTGACATGACGTTGTAGTAGCAGCTCAGTCAGACCAATTCAGACCTTTGTATCTTCTATTTATTCAATAAGTTCATAGTTATACATGAGATACACTCAACTGCAGCTGTGGGCAAGTGTTTACACTAACAACACTGTAATATGACTTTCTTTGACACTGTGTGGGGAAGTTTTACTGCATCAGTAAGCTAGCGGCTGATGATAGCTCTCCCAAGAGTCCCCTGGCATGAACGCTTCCTAAGTCCCGCTGCCATTTGTCCAAATATGGTTACATCCTGTTTTTATCTCCAATATGCTGTCCAGGAAGTGACAAGTCGATTGGCCTCAAAACGGCCCTTCAGAAACCAATGGGTGACGTCACGATCACTTTTACCAGTAATGTATACAATCGATGAGTCAAATACAAGGTCAAGGCCATTTGACCTTCGGGGGGTGTCCAAGACCCTATTCCAACTTGTGTTAAAATTTCTTGTTCCTACCTCCAATAATACAGTCACTATAGACAAAAATGTATTAGAACCTTTTTTGACCTAGCAATGTTGACCTTTGACTGACGACTCTACCATCAGTCCAACTCCGTCAGCGTGGGTTTTGTTCATTTATTTGCAGAACATGACAAATGGTCAAAATAAAAAGATGCAGTGTAAGCGGAAGGTGATGGATGGATGGATGGATGGATGGTGTTCAGACTCAAAAAATGAAAAAAAAACATTCAATTTTCAACAACACATGTTTTAAGTTAGGAAGAGTTTAGGAATCTATCTTTGGTGGAGTAACCCTGATTTACTGACCTGTCTTTATCAAACTGACCTATCTTTAGATTTGGTTTCAGGTGATCACCTAATCAGTACATCATTAAGTAGAATGAGGTTCATTGTGTCGGAAGTCAACAGACACTGGAATTGTATGGATGCCGTACATATAAAGATGATGAATTTCAGAAACGTTTGCAGTGGTCTCTTTTATTTCTTCCAGAGCTTTATGTGCATTTTTGTCATGTCTATACAAACAGACAAACCCTCTTCAGATGGACATGATCATACGTCCTGAGAGTCAGTGCCCCATACAAACCCTTGAAGCTTGAATGATGAACACAGTTTGTCTTGTCCTGAAGAAACAGCGGGGCTGCTCTCTGCCTCCCCCTCCTGGTTGTAGAGCTGATTTGCGCCTCCATCTCAGTGTGCCTTGTTATTTCTGCCTCCTGTGCCTCTTAGACATGTGCACCTTATAGGGAAAGGAAGTTGGTGTTTACACAGTAACTCACTGACTCCTCTCCATGTTCAGTTTCCAAACATTTCTTGTCGTACATTTGTTTCATATGCAGATCACAAATACCTGTGAAGACGTAGTTTACATAGTTTATGAAAAGGTCAGAGGTTGAGCCTCTTACAGGCCTCGGAATGACTGTGGTCACGTGGCTGTCAGTTTGTTTACCAACCGAGGCTTAACTTGGCACACTGCTGGGAGATCTCCATAACCCCAGCAAACATCCGAGTGCATTATATGATTATCTGGCATATGTGTGCTGATCCACTTATGCCTCTGCTGCTCTGTGTGTAATCTGACACTGTCGTCACTGTTATTCACCTGGATGGAATTTAAATGCACCCAGGTCTTTGATATTTATTAGCAGATGCGGAGGCTTTCACAACCACCACATATTAATTTACACTACCGGTCAAAAGTTTTAGAGCACCCCAATTTTTCCAGTTTTTTATTGAAATGTATGCAGTTTAATCTCTCATTGTACGTTGACATTAAATTATCGAACAAATAAACAATTGAACCTAAAGGAAATTTTACAGTCTTGATCACCCTCTACTGGTGCAGAACAGCTTTAAATTGTTAACCCATGTCTTCTTCCCTGAAAAATGCCTTTTTGTATAATTCTGAAATGCTCATTATTTTTTAGTTTTGAGTAACCTTAACTGTTTTTTAACCTCTGTCAGTTCAACACTTACCTTTCTACCATTTCATGCTATTCTTTGGATTTGAGCTGCTAAAACTTTTGACCGGTAGTATATGCACAGTAAATCACTTGCATTTACAATACATGGGCTGAAGCTGGAATCCTCTGGACAATAGTTTAGAATGGTTCTAAAATGTAATTAATTTGTGAACATTTGTGCGTTATGCATGTTTAGGTGATTGTAAATATTGTTGAGCTGATATGACGAGAAAAGAGGGTCCTAGAAACCTTAACTGCTGCCGTTTGCTGTTCTCCCCTTCAGTATTCAGGCCTCCTCACAACCAGACTCAGCCCCTCAGGAGCAGGAGAAGGAGACCAAGGAGCAGAAACCACTTCAAGCTGCCAGTGCTGGGGGAGGAGGAGATCAGGGTGCCGTCCCAGACGAGCCTGACCTGTCTACCCTCAGCCTGGCTGAGAAAATGGCCCTGTTCAACCGCCTCACCGTGCCTACGGGCAAGACCGCCGAGGGGACCCGGGGGGACACACGTCAGCGCAGGGCCAATGCCCGGTTCCAAACCCAACCCATCACCCAGGAGGAGGTGGAGCAGGTAAAACCTCTTTGGGTTTTGTTTGTGGGATTAGCAAAGTACATATTTACGGATGTATACTTGTACTTCAGCTCTCAGGTACTGGTACTTGAATGTTCACTTTTTCCATGTACAGTACTCCCCATATTTTACCATTTAAGCTTTCAAAACACGCTCCGTACTTTCATTGCATATTAATGAGTGTGTAATATATTTGAGGGGAACTATTCGTTATTTTTATTTTACATCATTCCAAGCCTTCACATTAAAATTGATTTGAAATGAAATAAATGGAATAATGACATTTAACAGCTGTCCCTATCTCTGTAGTCTGTTCATGTCTGTTCATAATCTTGTATTGTGATTTGTGCTACATAATTGTAATGTGATTGGTAAAAAAGCAGAAAAAGCAGCATCACATCCGAAGTATCTAGCATCATGATACGTAGCTTCTTAAATGGTCAATGAATTGCCGCTAGCTACAGCTTCCATTTAACACCTAACTTATCAGCTAGCTATCTACTGTATGAATACGTTTTCATGTGATATTTGTAAGTTAAACCTTAATGCCTTATATTTAATATATTCATCAGTGACATCATCAAAACTTACTTCACTTTATGCTGTCTACAGGCTCTAAAATGTGTCCTCAGGAGTCCAGGGTTCTAGAAATCATCTACACATGTGATGGAGGAATAGCATAGATATTCTCAAGTATACCTGCATGAAATATGGTTGCTTTAGCCAAAATTATGCTACAATATATTTTGCCTGACTGTATTTGATACCCGGATTAAAAGCCAACCTTCCATTTTGTGAATTCCAGGACTATTCCTGAATATTCCCATAAATTCCATGATTCCCACAGAAAGTTTTTAACTTGTAATATTTCAAAAATTCCCCAGCTTAATTTCCCATGAAAAATTTCTGGAAATTTACTGGAAATTTTCCACCCCTTTGCAGCCCTAGTTAATATAATGGATTATGATAAATTATAACATAATTGAATTTAATTAACAAGACAAATGAGTGAAACAAAACCGAAAAGTCTGATTTCCACGGTGCAGTGAATTTGAGCAGTCCATAGCCGTATTTATGCAAGACAAACTTTAATATCTTCTTATCTTTTTTAACATAGTGCAATACAAAACTAACATATTGTCAGAATGAATATTTATTCTTTACTGTAGCTACATGAGTAAGTTGTCATCCAGTGTGTCCTCAGCAGCATCTTACAGTCAATCACTGATGTCCACAGGAAGCGGAGCCGTTGTTGTCACCTGCTGTGAATAACGACAATGTAGACCCCAGTCAGGGAGAACATGTAAGACCCCGCTGCCCGTGAAGAAAGTCTGATCTGCCGCATCGATTGATTCTGCTTTTAAGTGACCTGTTTGGCTTCAGTAATGAGCAGTGCCGCAGTGTGTCTCTTTAAATCCTGAGTGTATGCTGCAGTAATAATGACTGAAAATATAGCATCCTGTAGTGTTATTGTAGATGTTTATGCAATTGAGTTTTCTGTGGCTCATTATGTTTGGATGTAAGCTTCTTTTGCTTCTACATGCTTGATTATTGCAGAGCAAGCATGGGGTATGGGGACACATGCTAGTTTATTCAGGCGTAATAAAACCTGGATAAAGAAGCAAATCATGCTTATTGAAGGAATAAGTATGTGAATAATGCTGGCTATAATGACGACTGTGTGCAGAGGTTAATAAGGGCTGTTGGTTGATGTCGTGTATGTTGTTTATACCAGGGGGTTCGCAAACATTTTGGGGTCAGAGAGGTTCACAGTGAACAACATTTCCCAAGGAATCCCTATTTATAACACAAAGTAGTCATTGTAAATCCAGAGATTTCAAAAGAATTTAAAGATGTAAAATTCTACTTCATCTTCACTGGTGATCTTCTAGCACTGTGTATTTACCTGCAGAGACTCCCCTCTGTCTGTATTTTCCTTCTGTGGGTATCTACCCTTTTGGAAGGGTTTGTTTGATCAGTCAGTAACAGAGCTGTGCATGATGTGAGGGCAGGACTCTGTAAAAGTGGAGATATTATTTCCACTCTGTCTTTATGTGTGCTGCACAAGACAAAACTATGGAAAAATACAGAAACCTCTGGACCTGTGTTGCACACACACCTGTCGATCACAGCAAATATGAAGCCTGTTATTCTACTGCATTCATTTACAGTTGTGTACAGCTGTATGTTTGTGTGGATGAATGTATTTGTGATTTAGAATGTAACTAGTAGGAAACAATGAGAATTATTTTTCAGTTTTATACATCAAGGTTTTTTTTAATGCCACTCATGGCCTTCATTTATCCTGTTACCCACTGGACCAATGTGTGGAAAAGAGAGAATTTTAGAATATTGTACCTTTAAAGTGCACAACCCCAATTCCAAAAAAGTTGGACCATTGGGAAAAATATAAATAAAAACAAAATGCAATGATTTTCTCATAAACCCATGTTTTATTCCCACAGAATATAAACAACATAGCAGATGTTGAAACTTTTACCTATTTGATGGAAAGTATTAGCTCATTTTGAATTTGATGGCAGCAGCACATCAAAAAAAAAGCTGGACCAGGGTGATGTTTCCCATTGTGTATCATCTCCTCTTCTTTTAACATTGGACTGAATTACGTATTTTAGCAAATGTAGGCGTAGGATATTTATTTTGCTATTTAATTCCTCTATGTAATGTTGTTGTACATAATTTCCCTAAATGTTGATCATCTGACCTGCTGTTCCATTTTTCTTCTTTCTTGACTTTCTAATATGTTTCCTTTTCCTGCAGCTAAAACACAGCAGTGCTATCAAACTCGAGCCCCTGTCAGCGGCCCTCATCTGCTCCGTGGCGGCGGTAACCACCAAAGCCTCTGTTACCACGGTAACTGTGACGCCTGGAAGCAAGAGCGCCATCAATGATGACAGTCTCCATTCTGGGAAATCCACCGCCGTCCCCTACATCCCTGCCCAACAACAGCAACAGGCTTCCAGCAGCCACCAGGAGAGGGCGCTCAGGTACTTCTCCATGACCCAGAGCGGAGACCTGGGCCACCCTGAGCCCGAGCTGAACTCCTCCCCTTTCCCCCCTGAAAGCAGAGAAAGCCTGGGGGCTCCTCCTGCTGCCGCTCCCACCTCCTCAGCTTGTCACAGGCAGGAGCAGGGGGAGGCGACATCGGATGAGCGACCAGAGGAGGTTAGGGGGAGACGACAGGGAGGAGCCAGAGAAGAGATCCAAGGCGACAGAATTCAGGGAAAGCTGCACACCCCCAACAGGGACTGGGAGGGAAGGCAGCGGCAGCATCCACAGCCTCTGCACCCTGCCGAGCCATCGCAGCCGCCGAGGAGGCACGAGTCAGAGCTGTCGCCCAGCTGGAGAGCCACGGACGGAGACTCCCAAGAGAGAGGAAGAGGAGGTTACCTGAGAGAGAGCACCCAGGAGCACACTGACAGGAGCCGCATCCAGGCCGGCATCTCAGGTAGGAAGATGTAAACCAAGAAGAGAGGGAGAAGTATGGAGGTACATGAAGATAATGATGAGGAAATAGAATAGAACATGGAGAAGAGAGGCAAAAAAAGAAAGTGACAGAGAGACACAAGAATGGACTTTACTCATCGTGCTCATTGTCTTATGCAGCGATGCCTGATTGCTTTCAGCCGGCTACACACACACTTTTCCCAGCTGGGGGTGTGTGACTTAGCTGATGTAGAGGCAGAGAGGAAGAGAGAGAGTGAATAAAGAGAGGCGTCTGGGGCTGCATCTCATTAGCATATTTTTCCATGCATTTGCCTCGTGGCTCCCTTTGTCTGCAAAGAGGAAACCCCTTTCCTGAGACACTGGTTGTCATCCAACAGATCAGAAGATTTGGTTTTGTACCGTGTGCCTCAGTATCACAGCCTATAAAAGGGCTGTGCCCCCCTCCCTTGCACCCTGTTAAGCTTGTGTGTGCACTCTACAGCTAACCCACTATAACAGGCCTGACCTGTTTTTATGCACTAATGCAGAATGTGTCCAGGGTGGTCTTTTCCCAGACATGCACAGAGATGAAGAGCGAGAACATCAATCAGCCCGGCGCTTACATGAAGCAGGTAGAGGACGGGAAGGACACAATGGTAGCCTTGTCTGCAGCCTGCTCCTTTTTACTTTTGCAGGGCTTCATCTTAACTGAAGTGTAGTGTTTTGTACAATGATGACGCCAGGACATGCATCGACTTACCCAGAGCTCTGGGAAATAAAGTAAGACCAGTTCTGTTACATTTCAGAACTGGAACTGATCTATTCTTTAACTCATGCATAATAAAAAAATTACATTGACAATGTCTCTTTCACTGTTAAAATTTTAAAAGAATCTGGGGTTCCTCTCCTGGGATATTATGAAAAATTTATCTGGTGTTTGGACAGCGTTACAGTTTGTTAATTTGGGATTAACTTTCTAATTGAAATACAAAATCCTGAAAACAATGATCTTTAGTGTCTTGAAATCCCCTTTTGCGAAATAAATAAACAACAATTTTTGTCTTTACTTGTACATTATTGTCATGCAGGTGTCCCTCAGTTGACACCTTGGTGATGAAACAATAATGGAAAAATATCATAATTTACATTTTTCATTGGACTTGAGTTGATTCACATTTTGAACTAAAACAAAAAATGTTTCAGTGACATTAAATCAAAATTAATACAATGAGCATCTTGACACTGATGATGCCACTTTCACTGCATTTTTACATTGTTTTCTTCTAGTTATGTATAGATTACAATATGTCATTATAATTCTGCAGATTATATCAACATTTATGGACATAACATTTTTGGCCATATTACCCAGGCTAGACAATAAAATATTAGTGTGTCAGAACCGAACACACTGACGGGAGACTCAGACGCGGGACTCAGAGCATAGTTCATTTTTAGCCAGTTTAT
>JAQQAE010007686.1:0-15696 GCA_029823295.1 Pseudamia nigra | reverse complement strand
AATGATTTGGAATGTATTTTTGCCTTGTCTTATGACTTCATAGTATGTCTGTGGACACTGCACACGTCCATAACTGTAAACAACTCCACCACGCCGCTGCCCGCGGACGACAGCGGACCCGGCTCGCGGCATGCTCTTTGAAAAACCTCCTTAGTAAATAACTTACCTTCCTAAAATTAATATCTATCTAATATTAATATCTACACTTATCCATCAATAATCCTGCCAGTCCTACCTTGTGTCCCTCTGTCAGTGTTAGGGGGGTGAATTTAATTACACAGCCCCTCTGCAGATTTGAATGTTTTTCTCTTGTTTTCAGTGCGATTTTTCTCTGTTTGGGTCATCCATTTAAGACAAACATTGAAGTGATCTATTTTGGTTTAATTTCTCTCAGGAATGCACAAGAAAAATCACTGTCTGCTTGTCTGTTTAACAACTTCTTCAGAATCATATTTCTCTTTCATGTGTTCTAATGCCGGTTCTGTCGTCGAGACTCTCACGCTACCTGTGATGGGAGGGGCAAGTCTGAATAAAGCTGTTTGTAAACAGAGCAAAAGGAAAGATGCATACGTTTTCTTTAATAAGTGAATTCCCCATGCTAGATGTGCCAAAGCCAGTGTGTAAATGTGAGTATTTTGACTGTATGCTGCTTGACAAATGTCATACTTGCTGCAGTTCATTATCAGATTTAGTTACTTTTCAGCTGAGGATGAACGAGCAGACAGTTTTGAAACTTTTTAGAATTCATTTTGTTACAGAATAAACCAGTGGTTCCAACATTTTCCCCCACATCTCCTCATCCTTACAATAAATTGAACCCTTTATTTCTACATAACTGAGCCTCAAATATCGACAACTACTTCCTTGATTTTCTAATGCGGAAAACCATACCTGTCATTTAATTCCATGTGTATAGTATTGCTCTTCTCTACAAAGGCAAGGCACTCTAACCACACAGACAGGGCCTTGGCACCGTTTTCTCTAAAATGAAACTTGACTGACACATGACAGATTGTCACTAAATAAATCAGATGTCACAGGGGTGAAGACTTGATTGCTGACTTCCTGCACTTTTTCTTTCTCCAACAGTGTTACATGAAACTAAACTACCCTCTTTGCTGGGAAAGCGGGACTTATTTTTTTCTACTATATGAGTGGGATGAAAACACTTTGACTTATGGACATCTGGATAGATTTTATGACAAATGCATGAGTGCTAGAGGAGGTCAACCAGATGGCATGCAACACCTAGGAGAGAGCCAAATTTAGACTCCTTTAATGTATATAAAGCACCGTATGAGCTATTCAGAGACTCAACCTTCACCCCGGACACCTCCATTTCTCTCTGATGGAAGTGAAGAGTGCCTCCAAGAGATGGGCGGAGCCTTGCTTCTCCAACGAAGCAACACTCAAAGGTAGGAATTGTTTGTAGGAGGCTGTCTATCAGTTATGTTATAGGGTCTACTAAGGTATATGTATGGTCAAAGACAGAAGCACAAGCAGAGACACACCACCCTGATGAGTCAAGGACGCCCAGGAAGTGTTTCATTCACTGTCCCATAAGCGATGAATCTTGTTAGTTAATCCCTGGACCATGATTGAATCAATAAAAGCAAAGTGCTGTCACAAGCACAGGAAGGTGCAGAATGACGACATTCAATTTAGGTGACAGTTTAAGACTTTAGGGGTGATGCTGAGCTATTTTTAGAACAGAGGACTGAAAATTAAAACTGAGGGGTGAAGCAGCATTATTCATTCTGAAGGACACAGTCGAACATCAGTAGTGAATTAAGCGCAAACTGGACGGAGTCCATAATTAGAGTAATTAGGGTGTCAATTGCTTTTCATCTCATCTTGTGAGTAAATGAAAATGAATCAGTCATCACTATAAGGAAGGCAAAACCAGCTGCTGCTAGGCTTGCATCATGAAAATTGAGATTTACATATCACAGTGTCTCTGAAAATACCACAAGTTACACAATACCACAATAAATATCATTGCCATAGTGCCCTACAAAGGCAAAGTGAAATCAGTCACTCTATATTTGGTCCAGATTGACTTCTGACTGGAAATGCGCTGATGTGGTTATTTTTTCACAAAGTGTCATAAATCAATTAAAGTAACGTGTCAATTTTGTAGCATCTCTTAAAAACAAGGCAAAGTTATTAAGTCCCTGAGCTTGGGCTTCAGTGGTTTGACTGATTGTGAACAAAATGATGAGCAAAATAATCAATTTGAAGCATAAACCGCATTTAAAAAGTGGAAGAAGCGTCTGACTGGTTTGGGTACTGTTCTTTGACACTTTCAGTTTGGCAACAGGCATCACCATATTCACTTGTTGGAAACAGAGGTGCCCGTATTTGAACCAGAAGGGGGAGCAACACAGGAGACTTTACTAATGCCGTCAAATAAGTCTTCAAAACACAAACAAAAAATTTATCAGGAGGCATATCTTTGATTGAAACTAGTCCTAAATGCACCTATTCAGCCTCATAAGCAATTATTCATACCGGTATATGTAAAGTGGTACTGTGTAGCATTTTAGTGTCATCAGTGACTAAGTTTACATAAGCAGATTATACTTTTTTCCCTTATTCCTCTCTGTTTCATTCCTGAAACACAGTCCTGAAAAAGTCAAGTATAAGATATTTGTTCATATTTGAAACCCTGCATGACTAACCCTTCATGTCCATTATAATATTAGTAGCAGGTGCATTTTCCCTCTGACTAGAACTGTTTCCATGAACTGTACCAGAGAGGATCTTGTGTCTCATCCTACTAATGAGACACATTTTCCAAATCCACTGTATCCATGTCCAAATAACATTCATACATTAATACATTAGCATTAATACATTTATATCCCATTTGTCCTATTTGGAACAATGCTCCATTCAGAACCATTCGGAAAAGACATAATTCCAGATATCCAACCAGAACATACTATTTACATGACACCTCAAATTCAGAATGTTGCCATATTTTCTCTATCCATGCAAGTAGATTTAGAAACTGTGAAGACCCTCATTAGAGACAGTGTTTGAATTGTTGAAAATGGTGGATTCTGTGGAGCTTCGTTAGATATACATGGCTTATTATAAGGTAACAACAGTACAATAATTCTTTTTCCATGGTGATAAGGTACTAACAAAAATATAATTAAGCATCCTTTTTCATAAATAGATCAGTCTAAACCCTACACACTGCATTTTTAACATGTCTATAAAACAAGTTGTGATTTATTAAGTATAGCCCATCCCTCCATCATCCCTGACACGGCTGGCATATATGGCATATCTGAGATGATATGAAAATGGGACTGAACCCATTGGGAACATCATTTAAACACAAATTCACATTATACAGCTTCAAATAGGTTATGATGGGTTGTCATTTATACAAAGTGAGTTCTCAGAAAAAGGTTTTGGAAGGGTGAATTTTAATTTATTTCCTGGCGTGATTAGGGAGTAAAATACACATCATTGTTGTTTAGTGATCGTGACAGTTGACCTTTAGCCAGCAAAATCTCCACAGTTCATCCTTATGTTGAAGTGAGCATTCTGTCAAACCATTATGGATATATTGTACTTTAAAGGAATGAAAATAATGTCATCTCCTGATTGAATTGATGCTTTGTGAAAACATAAACTTAAATTACACATTACCCTCAAAGAGCTTAACAAGCACCTGTAGCACAGTCAAAAAGCTTTCAAATTCACGGCTTATTATTTACAAAATCTTTAGCAAACTCTTCTTTTTAAGCAATGTGAACATAAACTAGTACTTTAACTACTCAGTTTTGTTATGCTAACTGCTATAATATGTTTGAAAAGCAAAGTAGATATGGGAGAGTCAAGCACCCCCAAAAATATCTTCTATCTAGGTCTCAAAGACTAAATTTGAAGTTTGTTTAGGTCTGCATGTCCTTGTGTATAACACAAGTGGGACCTTAAAAAGGTGTCTTTCTTAGAATAAATAAATCAACCATCATGTCCTCATGAGCAACAAACATGAAAAACAATAAGGTGAGATTCTGTTGCGGCTGTTGCAAGGCTGAAAAAGAAGCTCAGACTTCACATTGATGAAAACTATGGTCTAAAATTAGAAATACAGGAGTAAAAGCTTATATTGCAAAACCTAAAACTGGAATGACCTTAACTGGGTGCTGTTTCAAGTATCAGAGAATGTGTCAGATTACTTTAAAATCTTTTCCTTCCAAACCACTGAGGCTGCTTCGTATTGATTTTTGTAAATCAAATAAAACCTGAGTGGAAAGCGATGTGTTTTATCTGATGCCATCTGCTGCTCTCACTCCTCACTCTGTGCTTCCAACATGTCTGGGCAAGTAAAGGAAATATTAACAGGGCACTCAGATCAATTACAAAATGATCCTCAATTCTGCAGTATGGTAATTTTGTGATTCTGCAGATGAATTACTGCGTTTAACATTTTTCAAGTTTACTGTGGTGGAAAATGTTTAATTTCTCAGCAATTCAGAAATTATTTAGTCTTATAAACAAATCCAAAACTAAATCTATGGGTGTAAATGTGAAGTGAAATTAGGATTTGGCTCAGATTGGCTTTTTATCCTCAGTTGCACCAGACAGGTTGCAGGCATTTAACTCACCAGCTGAGCCTCACGAGTCAGCATCAACTCACAGTCACCACTTCCAGAATAAACGTTCAAAAAAAAAAAAAATCACAAATACAAATAACAGACCAAATGGAGCCTGTGGTACACCAAATTAAACATTTTATTTCAATAAAAATGATGAGCCAGCTGAAATTATTTATAGCATTTTCACAAAAAAAGAATATGCAGGAATAAGTTTTCCACTATGGTAACTGTGTTGTAACATATAGATTTGTCTGCAATCACACCACTCTGTTGTAAGCAAATAAAGGTCAATGATTCAATTTCAATACAATTCAATTTTATTTGTATAGCGCTAATCATAACGGACGATGATCCCTAGGCACAATGATCTGTCTAGCCACTGAAAAATTCAACTTAAAAATGACTACATTTAAGAAAGCATTATTACAAACAGTTATTTGAAACATAATGGATATTCTTCAATTGACAAATTACATATTTGATATGTAACATTTGCATATTATGTTCTTGTGTCTACGTGTTTGTGATGTAGTCTGTGTTTGTTGTCCATCTATAAGGTAATAGAAGCAGATCTCACAGCTGTAAATTCTGGGAAGCACTGGAGAATTCAAGAGCAAGCGTAAGGATTTGGACAGAAAAACCAACACTAGTCCTCGACATAGAAATCACGGGATGAAGGCAACCAAGAAAGCGCTTGTCATAGAAAACAAGCAAATAATCAACTCCCAGCAATAAATAGATTTGACATAAACATAAGCACACATGAATATTGCATATTCAACCTATAAAATGAACAGCTCACATTCCTCTGCAGGGATATGATGCAGACAGATGGTTTTGATTCTTACTGTTCAATCATTCTGGAAAATTTGACTCAAAAACTATGTATTTTCTTAAATAGCACTAATGTAAAACATGGTTCACCAGGTGATGTTTAATTTCTAGCTGTCTTGAAATGCTGTTCATAGACAGGACAGACATGGATGTTAAAAGTTATAAAACAGGTCTAATAAAATATCAAAACGCTCACTCAAAGTAGAAAAACAAGATAGACTAATTTCATATAAGTGGATCTAAAACAGGCCATTTGGATTTCAGTGCCAAGCAGTTCCTGTTGATCATGCCTTTTTCCCATTTGTGCCATGACTTTGAGTCCTTGGAACACTGTACCAGGATGTGGTGGTCCTGAAAGAATGACTGAGGACACTGACTGCACAACTGTGGCATCACAGATAAAAACAGCCTGTTTGAATAAGTGGCTGAAAACCAGGAGCATGAGGTAGAATGAAGGGTCTCTGAGGTATTTGGTGATGAAATGTAAAATTCACATTTTAGTGAAATGAAGTGGTTGTTAGAAAGGCTCTAAAAATGTAGGTATTTTTTGAGAAATGTGCTAGATTATAGTTTTTAAGCAGTTTTTTCACACTGCTGTATTGAAATTAAAAGGGTAAACATGCTATTCCTCTACACCCCCTCTAGTGTGAATGAGTCTTTGGTGACAATATGTTTTCATCTGAATCTTCAAGTCCAGTAGTGGAAGAAGTAAAGAGCTCACTGGTGAATTTAGGAGTTCTACGTCCTAGAAGCTTCTAGAAAGCCCTGAGGTCATGTTTGAACTGAGGTTTACCGAACAAAATCATCCACAAAATGAACAGAGGAACAAAATAATCCTGACATTTCACACTAACAAGCAAAACAAATGAATGAATTAATAAAAAAAAATGAACAAAATGATGAAATTGAATAAAATAAGCAATAAAATGATCAAAATGGCACTGCGAATGAAACAAAGTAATCCCCCAAAATGAATGACAATAAACAATACTCAGAAACTAAATGAACACAAATGCAGTTTTTGTAGAGTAAAATGAACAAATAAGCAACAAAAAATTAACAGACGGAGAAAATGACCACAACAATCAAGAAAATCAATACATGAAAAGGGTTAGTTTTAACTGGCATAATTAGCGTGTAAATGCATTGTCTGCACATGTTTTTTATCTTATGGGACTGTATAATTTCCCCTTAAAATATAAAATAACACATGACATATGCCTATTCGTGGTAACTTACTAAACGTATCAAGTTCTGATCCTAGAATCGCCCCTGGGGAAATGTAAGAGTTAAATGAACAGGTTTAAAGGGGTGTAACTCCGTAGGTCTATTTTAGGTAAACACAAAGCGCTTTTATTTTGACATCTTCCGGTGTGGTCCTGGCGTAATGTGCGCGCTTGGCACGGTTCTGCTCCGCCGCTTCGCACAGCTGAGCACAGTGAGGATGCAGAAAAAAGCACGAGCCCAATCCCAGCCGCTTTGTCTCGTGTGGACGGTCACTTTGACGCCACAGTCGCACATAAATATCCGAAAGTCAGAGCACAATAATGACAGTGTAGCCCACGGTAGAGATAATTCACACTACAACCCCATCCATCATGTTGCTAAGTGTGATATTTTGCGGCACGCGGCTCCACTAGATGTTTCTATTAAAAATGCCATCTAGGCTGTTTTAAGTTGCTAGAAAATACAAGAGAATTTCACCAACCTTGTTCTGGCTCCCAGTTAACTTGTTTCCTCGGGTTCTCCAGTGGAAATTTCATTGTTAATGTTGTTCTCAGTCAACCCAGGGTTATTTGTTCAGTGCGGTTGTAAAAATACAGAAAAAAACACCCAAATCGAGCACAGGTCGTCTCTCATGTCTTCGGCATGTCATGTTTGTCTGGATGTAGGACTAAAGGAAAAAGGAAAAACGCATCGTAAAACCGCATTGTCTGCTTGTGATGTGCCCCCTCCTCTTCTCTCCGCCTCCCTCGGACGCGTGGAGCTCGTCTGTCACACTGATAGACTTCTGAGACCTTTTCGTGAGCAGTAAGGAACAAACCATATCCCAGTTACCACACACATAAACAAAAATGATCCGGTTCAGAAACGCGACTGGTCCAAACGAGCAACTTTACGCACGCGTTACGCCGGCACCAAGAACAACAGGCAAGGATGCTCTCTCTGCATCTTCATCTCTCTCCTCCCTTTCATTCCCAAAGCGCTCTTCCACCTGCCTTCACTGTAATTAACTAAAATGGGATTTGCATCGGCTACATTTCCACTAATGAGTCTGATCCGTTTTTTGAATACTTACTCTTTTTGTTTTCCTCACAAATGGATTATCTCCCCATCCTTTGGCAACCGGCGGCTGAGCACATGGCGCAGGGTGGCAAGTCAGAGCTGTACGAATCAGCGGCAGATTTTAACCATGACATCATTCACGTATGTGAAACAGTGCATTATTTATAAAACTACAGCTTCACCTGCCGTCTCTTGCAACGTTTGCGGCTCTTTAAGTGAAGTTGGTCGTCATGGAAAATGCAGTTTTAGAAAAGGAGTCATTTCCAGCAGATTTTACAGCATCGACAGACTTTAAATAAATTAGGGTTTTGGAACTACTTGAGAGGTTCATAAATGCTCAAACATCCTAAGTTACAGTATGTTTTTTCAAGATTAAAGGAGACATATTGTGAAAAATAAGGCTTTGTGTTTTTTCCTAAAATACAGATCAGGAGTCGAAAAATAATGTTGCAATGTCAAGATTATCACTCGAAGTGGGAAAAACACCCAGCCTTATTTCAGATCACTGGACATGGAACAAGTCATTTGGATTTCTGGATATTTGTGACATCACAAATCTACAATCGCTGTCCTTAGTGTGTCTGCTAGGACTCACCAAACCTCATAACCACCAAAATCAGCCTGATATCCTGGGGTAATATCTCAGGCTGTCTACATGATGGAGTCCATGGCACAGACAGGAAAAGGATGTGATCAACTAGAGCTGCTTTGACTTCACAGGAAAACACACTGAAACAGACCGTTTGATTTAGGACTGAAAATAAGGAGTATATGGACAGAGAATGAGGGATTTCTACTGTATCAAGCCAAAATTTGAAATATACAGTACAGTGTACGGACCTATGCTGAACTGGTAACTCCTCCAGGATGTACCTTGCCTTCACCCTACGTCAGCTGGGATAAGCTCTAGAGCCCTCCCTGACCCTTGCGAGGACTGGGGTAGAAAATGAATGAATGAAACGGGTTAAATACTGTATGTCTCCTTTAATGCAATGATAATGTGGTGGCATAAGATTACTAAGCACATTAAAAATCATACATAAATCTATATGAACCATCTTTAGAATTTGGATGAAATTAATAAAAAAGGAAAAGGCTTTACATGCGGTTAAAACAAAACACCATAAAAAAACAAGAAACCCACTGTACTGACAAAATCTTAATGCAATTTAGATCAGTTTAAATGGCCAAAACTATTTCTTTAAAATCATTAAAGCATTTAAAATGAGACATATTGCATCCACTTTTAACACGTTTGTTTCATTCCGACCACTAGAATATGCACATATATATTCCATTTCAGCTCAAACGGAGATCCTTCAGGGTTCTGGTGGCTCTGGTGGGGAGACTAATAACTAATTGTGACATCACAAACATCCACAAATCCACTGACACTTTATCGACCCTCTCCCCAATACCTGTTTTTTTTAATAAGAGAAGACCTAAAACATTCTTGATATGCCTCCTATAAATCCTATAAAACAAATTACTTTATGTGTACGTTAATGTGTACAGCTACACATTAACGTACACCTAGCAGAGTTGTAAAAAGGGTGTAATATCATCACTTCCACCAAAGTGGGTTAAAGTAGGAATCGTATAATCTTTTTTGTTATAAATAAATGTATTGATTTTTTTTAACACAAATAATACCATATAAAATAATACAAAGCTCATATAAAACAAAGAACACAAAGGACTACATAACAGTTAAGTTGTTGTTAAAAAAAAATCCTTCTGCCTGTCTGATCAGTCTGTCCTTGTAATGTTTCGAAGTAAAGGCATTCATTCTTGAATTGCTGCATGTTAGGTTTTCTCTGAGACCATCTGGATTTATGTATATGGAATTTAGAATACAAAATGAGCTAATTTTAAATTAAAATGTGTGTGTGTGTATGTGTGTGTGTGTGTGGGGGGGGGGTGCATATCATTGTTATCCTCAAAAATAAGACATCTCTTTGTTTGTGGTTAACCTTAGTTCCAAATAACACATGAATCGTATGATCATTTTGCCGTGCCTACACTTCCTTCTTCAGTTAGCTCTCCATGCACTTGTGATAAAATATCACTCAGTATTAATAATAATCATGTGCAGTGTCAATTCATGATTTCATTCTCTGACTTTGGTTCCGAGTCAAAATTAGAGAAACCAGATCTTTATTTGTGGCTTTAACCCCCAAGACCTAAATGATCACCCACAGCACAGTCAAACACCTTTCATATCTGTGATTATTCATTTGAGAAATCATTAGCAGATTCTTATTTTTTGATAAATTGTCACTTTAATAGTTTGAATTTATGATGCAGACTGGTAGCATATGCTAGAGATGCAAAATACATATGGAAGCGTCATGCACCCCCTGAACTCGTTCATCTCGGTTTTTAAGAATTTAAGAATATACAACAATACAAAACAACATAAAAGATGCGAAAAGATGTCAAAGGTGCACAAAAATGGAAAAAAGATATAAAAGATCCAAAAACACAAAATCAACATGCAAGATGTAAAAAGATTAAAAAATGATGCAAAAGATTCAAAATGCCACAAAGGAACCAAAAAAGATGAAAACTGCATGCAAGATTGAAATGGTACAACAAGATGAGAAACATTTACTTTCTTTGCTCATTTGATTTATATTGCTGTCATTAAAGCCGCCAAACAAAATCATGATAAAAACAGAAGAAAAATGTTTATCATGAGAAATCATCATCGTAAAATATCACATTATTGTCAAAACTCTGCAGCAATCTAACAACAATTTGCTTTTTCTCCTTATCAGTATCTTTATCCGTGACACCTTATCAACAGTAGTGGGCAGTAATCAAGTACATTTACTCCCTTACATGTACGTTTAACAGAATACATTTAACTTTTACTCAGTTCAATTCAGTTCAGTTGTATTTGTATAGCACCAATAATAATCCAAGATTGTCTTACATTTGTGATGAAAAAAATGTACTTATAAAACAACAGTAAAATAAAATTACAAAATAATCAAGTTAAAAAATGAACTAAATACCAACAAAACTAAAACAAAATAAGCAAAAATAAACAACAAAATGATCAAACATAATCAAAGAAATGAGCAATAATGTTTGTTTCAACACAATTTATCATGCTGTCCTACATTTCACATTATGAAGTTACTCAGTACTTGAGTGGGTTTGTATGAGATACTCTTGTAAGTACTGCTATTTGAGTCATTCTAATTATGAAGCAAAACTCTCCTTGAACACCGTGTCTGTTTACTATACAAACCACAGCTTATCAATGACATTACCTCACTAGGTATGTGATACTTGTAGAAGGCGAGGTGGTGCTATGTGTGATATATCTGGGCAAAAACAGAGTGAGTTCCAGGTGCTGGGTTCTAGCTTGTCTGCAAACACAAGTCAAACATTTGATCACTTCTGATTAAACTGATAAAACCAAATAAAACTCAATTTGCCATGTGATTAAAACTAACTATTCTCAGAAGCAATATTCTCAGGAGCAAAGTGAATTCTGTTTAATCGTAATTTCTCCTTTGAGTTTTTCCACATTGGTTTTTCACACTAACACATTACTGTAAATGAGAAAATGTTTGGAGTTCTTAGGAGGCCAGATGGTGCTTTGGCACATCACACTCTGATTCTGTTGCAGTAATAAAGAATAAACTTAAACCTACTCATGATTATTCATCGACCTGATTTATGTGAAGAAGGCCAGAAACCTGTGGAACATGGATGGTGGCGAATTACAATCAGTCGATTAATTTCAATGTTTGCTGTTCTGTGTAAGAAATGAGAACACCACGTTGAGGCTTCAAATCACCAGAAGTAGAGCAGGTTACACAGATTGATAGATTAGTACGCTCCAACATTAATGACACAGCTGTTACACTTAATAAAGGAAAAGGACCATTTCCAACAGAAAGCCTCTGCATCTGCTGTGTTGGTGCTCGTTCCTGCTGTGACTCGCTGCTCGTTCCGCTCTTCCGCCTCCGTGGTGAGCGTAGATTGTACTCAATGTTGGCATCTGCTCTAGCTTCGTAGCTTCCATTTTCTGTTTCTCGGATCAATCAAGTGTTTCCCCTGGCTTGAGTAGTAACATTTGTTCACTTGCTCAAGCTCGAGCCTCAGAACCACATTGCTAACATTAATTCCATCTTGGATACTATCCACTAGCTTAGCGTTAGCTGTTATCCTAGCGTCAGCTAGTAGTTCATCATGGCTTCTCCTAGTGTCTCTCCTTCTTCCTCTGCTTCTGTCTCTCCTCCTGCCTCTTTCCCTCTTTCCTGCAAAGTGTGTTATATGTTTAGCCTATTGTCTGCCTCCTTCACAGAAGATAGGGTCTGCATCAAGTGTAGCTTATTTCAAGTGCTGGAGGCCAGACTCAGTGAATTGGAAACGCGGCTTCGCTCGGTCGAAAACAAGTTGGCCAGCCCGTTAACACGACCGAAGCCAGTTGGCTTACCAGGTAGTAGTTCCCCACCACAGAATTCCATGCAGCCACAGGTCCTGCAGGTCTACTTGTGGTTCCTAGAATCTCTAAAACAAGAATGGGAGGCAGAGCTTTCAGTCACCAAGCTCCTGTCCTGTGAAATCAACTTCCAATATGGGTGCGGGATGCAGACACACTCTGTACCTTTAAAACTAGGCTTAAAACATCCCTTTTTGACAAATCATATAGTTAAGTCTAGGTCAGGAAAACCTTTAATCATCCCTTAGTGCTCCTGCCCAGTCCTAGGCTGCAGGGGGACAGTGATGCACTGAGCTTTGCTTTCAACCTCTCTCTTTATCTCCTTTTTAACTCTTCCTATACCTCTATAAATCTCCTCTGTCTCTCTCCCACCATCTCTCTTCTTCTCTCTCTCCCTCTACTTCTTCTCTCTCCATCTTCCTTTTCTCTCTTTATCTCTCACTTCTCCAGTCGCCTCTTATTGTCTTATTTTCTATTTTGAAATACTGTGATACTAACTTGCATCTTCCCTGTAGTTTTCTGCTTCCTCCCTCTGCCCTAGGTCTCTAGGTCCCTAGGTCTCCTGATGACCTTGCCGTGTGTTTACTGGTTCTGGACCGGTCCAATGTCTGTGAATGTCACCCAGTATCTGTGTTGTTTGTTGTTCTATCGCTACTCTTTTCTTTTGTCTCTCCTCTGTCCATTAACCCCAACCGGTCAAGGCAGATGGCCACCTACCATGAGCCGCTGGTTCTGCTGGAGGTTTTTCTCTTCCGTTAAAGGAAGTTTTTCCTCCCCCCGTCACCCTTGGCTTGCTCGCAGTGGTTCTGTTGGGTTTACTCTCTGTATAGGCTTGCTGGCAGTGCCAGGGCGGATCCAGGGCTGCAGGGAAGTTTCGGGACATTGCACAACGCTCCCGAAGGCGATTGTCCAGACAAATTGTCAGGTCGATCAGATCATCCAATTTCTTTGGGGGCTCCTTACATCCCAGCTCGTCCTTCAGCGCCTCACTCAGACCCTTATAATAAACTCCTTTCAGAGCCTCATCATTCCACCTGGAATCCACTGCTACCGTCCGGAACTCGACCGAGTATTCGGCCGCACTGCGGCTTCCCTGAACCAGGTTCAAGAGACGGGCTGAAGCGGAACCGGAATGGTCAGGGTGGTCAAAGAATCGTTGAAACTTTAGTTCAAATGAATCATAGGTCTGAGTGAGCAGCGTTCCCCGTGCCCCTTCAGCTTCTGCCCAGTCCAACGCCTTTCCCCGAAGCAGCCCCACAGTGTAAAGAATCTGGGATTCCTCACTGTGGAACGATAACGGACGCTGACGGAAAACATGTCGACACTGGAGCAGGAATCCACGGCAACGACGGAGATCACTGGAATAAGGTTCTGGGTCGGTGATGGGTGTGTCTCGTTGCCCTTCAGTGTTCCTCGATGGTGCTGTGGTTGGAACGGGCTGGGGGGTCGGTGCAGGAGCTGAAGCAGAAAGCTGGTTAGCCATGGCAGTCACCTGAGTGACAGTCATGGAAACCTGGGGCAGGATCTCATCACGGAACTGGGAGAAATCACGAAGGAGGTGCTCATGTCAACCCAGTAGAGCTCCCTGGTCCTGGAGTGCGTCCCGGATGGATGTAACGATGGCGTCTGACTCAGCAGGGTCCATTTTTTTTGGCCAGTCTGATCTGTCTCACGGGAGGAGGTGGACAACACTGCCGAGTCAGGTGAAAGTGAGTTTATTTACAAAGTGCCAAAATAGTGCAAAAGTGTCACTTCAAGGGAAATAGTGAGGACGTCGGCTGGAGGACGAACAGACACAAAGGGGACGAGTGGACTCGGACAAACACGACGATGAAGGACCCAGGCAGACAGGATCAATGAAACTCCATGGGAAGAGAGCAGTGAAAGCAGGCGGCTGGACGGAACCAAGGACTGCAGATGAAAGAGAGACCGGGTAAGTAAGTGTACATAAATCTACCAGAAGGATATCAGGCGTGGACTTAATACCACTAAAGAGAGCGGTCGGACTGGCGAATGCTGACTGGAAAGGTCGGGTAGAAATACGTTTGAGACTGATGAGGAGATGGGTTGCAGCTATGAGTCCTCAGTCTGTCATCAGCGCACCTGCAACAGATAGGGAGAAAAGCACGAGCACACAAACACACCACCAGAGGGTGCCAAAGTAACGGTATTGTGACACCATCTGTGTTATAAAGATGACTCTCTTTGTATTTCCGCACATTATGAGATTCAGGTGAATAAATGACATTAAGAGCGATAAAGAGTATGGTCTTACAAAAGCTGAGTGACTTAAATGTGCTTGTGTTGTCTGACGCTGCCCAGCCTAGTGCTGAAGCCTCCTTTGATTCTCTTACTGAGCTGCCTCGGCATGAGGCAGCTCAGTAAGAGGAACCTGAGGTGGTGGAACCTGAGGCTCGCCCTCCTGCCGCCTTACCACATTTTGATCCTTTCTCCAGAGGTCCATGGCTGGAGTTTGGATGTGAGGTTGAAGGTTTGTTTGGCCCACCTTCAGTTTCAGTTTTGAGAAGGAAAAGGGGTGCCAAGCTTTGCGCTAAAGTTGCAAATTCGAGAGTTAGAAATGGAGGCTGAAAAGGAAGTCAGGCTCAGGGAACTTGAGGCTTTAAATATCTCATGCACAACCATCTGCACCCTCACACAGTTCTGTTTCACCAGACATTCTTTTCTAGCCCAAGATTTGATGTTGGCAAATATTGGGTTAGTACTCCCATATGAAAAGTCAGGAGTCGACTCTTTAGTGCTTTTGAAAGAATCGCCACAGCTTTAGAGTGGCCTTAAAAAATGTGGTCTATCTGTTACAGTGTAAATTTGTTGGCAAAGCACAGGAAGTTGTCTTCCCTTTCCTTTCAAGACAGTTGACACTGTTTTGAAAGGGTCAATACTTCGTGCATATGAGCTTGTACTGGAGGCATATAAACAAAAATTTAGGAGCCACACAAAATCTCTCAAACATTTGAGTTTGCAAGGGAAAAAGGGGTTCTCTCTCTCATCTCTTTGACAAATGGTGTGCAGCTCGCGTTGTCAAAGATGGCTTTGACTCTTTGCCAGCTGATATTAGAGGACTTTAAAAATGCTTTGCCTGAGAAAATGGTTTTCTTGAATTAGCAAAAAGTTTCCTCCATGTCTAAGGCAGCTGTACTAGCAGATGAGTTTATCCTAACACTTTTTTTTAATAAAAAAAAGTAATACAGGCATTTTCTGCAAAGGGCCGGTATAAATGATAAAATAAAGGACTGAATTTCAGTTGCTGTCTTTAGTTTCTGGTATTTTCCAAGGTTCTACTGTTGTGTTGTAATAGGACATGTGAACTCATGGGATTATCAAATACATCTGGAACATCCTTTTTATATAAGTGGCAATGTCTTAAAATGTATCTTTTTTTTCTTATGTTATCTTAATTTCAGCCTCCCTGGTAAGGTCTATTCTGGGGTACTAGAGAGGAGGATCCGTCGGTTAGTCGAATCTCGGATTCAGGAG
>JAQQAE010007685.1:0-15697 GCA_029823295.1 Pseudamia nigra | reverse complement strand
TAATCAACCAAACTGTTCACAACCCCAGTGCAGGACCTCCATCGACCCCCTATTGAAGTCCTCTGGTCTAAAGCACATTAAGAAGGCAAGAAATGGCACAAATTAACTCATAATTTGGTAAATTGAAAAGCATTCTGAATGACTACTTTGTGAAACTGATGAGAGATTGCAAAAAGTGTGCAATGCATATAAAACATGTTCTGGGTTGTGTAATGTTTTTTGCTTACTACATAATTCCATATTCTTTCACAGTGCGGATGTCTTCTGTTTGAATGTACAATGGAAGGAGAAGGTTTGTCTAAATTTTTGACTGGCAGTGTATATTCAGTATACTGTATGTACCTGTGGCAGTGAGCCAAGCTTATTACATTGCCCTGCAAGGGGTTGTACTGTCAGCAGCAGCGGCCTCTTGGTGTGTTATGATGACTCAGGCTTGAGGTCTGCTGTCTGTCATTCAATGTGTAATACCTCTACTTCACTATATGGGGTATAATAATAAAAATAACTTGTGTCAAAAGTGATACTGAATAACAGTGGTGAAATTCCAGGATTAGTTGTCATTATAATTAATACTGCACTGAGCTATCAGGTGATCAATTAATTGGACCAATTAAATACCACTTCTGAGGTGGCATTAACTGACTGTTTTTATAGCATCAGCCATTTAATTCTCAAGGCCAGAAGACAAAATAATGAGTATACAGTAGATGTCTGCACATTTTCATTCACTCAGAAGAACAAACCAGTGGGGGATATTGACAAGTTCTACCCTCATACTAATTTTAACATCAAGTTTATTCATTTTTGTGCATGTGTATGGCCATTAGAAAGATGGCTAACCCAAGGTGCCTAAAAATTTTGCACAGTACTGTAAATATCTGCTATTTTTTTACATAATGAAATACCTTGCAGTGGCAATGGCTGTGCCTGTTGACACAAATCTGCATGAAAGCACTGTGATGTAGTGTGAAACAGAAACTCCTGGGTGGCACTCTACAGTTAGTGAAGGTAGTAAAGGATGATTTATGCTCTACATCACTCCCTGTGTGGGGCTGTTTAGCTGTTTTTCCACCTATGACTTCCCCCTGTGCTGCATCCCATTGAGATCAGAGGTCTAGGAATCTCTGTGAGAGGAGGTGCAGCACTTTGAACCCACTCTGCATGCAGGCAGGCATGAAGCCTCCAAACATCCTATTTTCCATCTACCATGTTTAAACTCTATTACCTTTGCCTGTCTCTGTCTAACATCTGATTGAAAGTAGTGTCCACCTCCCCAGTTAGGTAAACTGAGCAGCAGTGATGTAATGAGGTGTGGCTAGAGTATCTTCTTTTTCAGTCCCAGTGGCAGCCGTGTGCTGACCGACCTGGTTACACCACAGGCTGTAATTAAGAAGCTCTCTCACCTGCTACTGGACTGCTGTTATTCTAGAAAAAGGCAGCCTGCTTTTACCAGGATGACAGGTGAAACAAAGAGGTGCATTATGCTTGTTACCTCCATTCATTTCTCCCCCTTTCGCATTCTGTCTTTCCCTGTCACACTGATCATCTCTTGCATTTATCCTCCAGTTGAATAACCAAACAGTTGTTGATTCTAGCTAAAGAAAGCTCCAAAGATGTTCTGTGCATGTATGGTATCCTATAATTAACTGATTGAGTGCCTTTGTGCATTAACAGGTGCTTTGCTGGATTCAATTTTCTGTAGCAATTTTAACTTGGCTGCATCCAGTGTTGCCAAGGGAAACAAAGTTTGAAAGTAGGTGGGGCGTAGGAAAGATAGACATGACAGATTGGTAGAAGAAAGTAATAGCTGACTAGATGCCTCTCCTTATTTTATGTATTTTTTAATCAAAGGTGTTCCCATCATCTTGCACAGTGCGGTACGATGTAGTTGTCAGTATCCGGATACTTTTGATTGAGCTGCTGGACATAATAACAGTCCAAACCAGACACGCAGGCTGACCTTCTTCTGATGGTTTGCTCTCGCTGCCCATCCGTCAATTTCACCCCTTTTAACTCTCCTCTCCTGACATGGCAGTGCCTCGGAGCTTTCAGAGATTACCTTAATGGAGACAGAAAAAGTGAAGTGCACATGCCTGCTGGGTTATGTGTCTTTCCACCTGGAGCCTCATCATTTTAAGTGTTGCAAGCACAGCCAGTGAGAATGCTGAAAGAGCAAGATAAAAGAGATGGAAAGAGAAGTACCTTTTCAAGTTTAATGTCCCCTTTTTTCAGTTTTACAGTATATATCAGCAGTAGTAAATTTCAAGGTGTGTGAAACTGCACAAAGTCAGTTAGATGAAAGTCACTTTTGCAGATATTTTTTTAATCACAGGAATACTAATACATACTTACTAGTATGTGGCAGTTTAAGTGTTATAGATAGTCAACAGCCAGCACAGATTTACAGCCTCTCTATTCTTGCATTGCCACAGGTGATATAGCCCCCAGCTGTCATTCTAAGGTGTATGCACGTCAAACTGTTACCCCCTAGACATGTGAGCTTGAACCTGCAGGGTTTTAGAGGCCCAGTTGATGGTTTTAGAGAAGGTTATATTTAATGCTGCCATGCCTCTCTCTCCTTCTAGTTATTTGTTTTAACTGTTCCCACTGGAGTGCATAGAGTTACACTTGCCAACAGCAGCAGCTCTAGCTGATTGGTTTATTTCCTGTTGCCTGGAGCTCTGTAAGACATAGCGGATTTGTGGTTTGCTATTTTCACCTAATTTTACCTCTTCCATCCCTCTCCTGTGGTTAATATTCAGCGGGTCTATCCACCTGTGCTGTCACAGTTGGCATCCCACAAGGAGCCTTGCCATGCTTGCAGTAAATTAGACTGTGAATCAGAGGGAATAGCTCGCTTTGCCTTCAAAACCCATCTGCATAATGACCTATTGGAGAGAACATTTTGCCATCCAGAAACTTAAACACAGACTGACTTTAATTTTTACAATTCTACGTTGGACACTTAAAGGATATTTCTTTCTTTATAAAAGCTACAGAGTTACAATTGATGGCACACCGGGCTGAACCTGAAACATTAAAACCACCACATGGGAATTCCATACCAGTATGAGCTAAAGAAAAATGATTCATGTAACCTTGATATAAAATCATCAAGTGCAAGCAAACTTCAGCATCATGATATGACAGATTTGTAGGGATGTTTTTTACATTGCTGATATCTTTTTATTTTATTATCTATTTGTTACCCTTTTGTCTGTCTAGTAACTGATGCCACTTCCTTTCCCTGTCACGCTTTGTCAAGACTTCTCAAAACACAGCAAGGCAAGTCCTTTTATGTGACAGCAAGGTGAGACAGCGCTCAAACAGTACGGTGCATATAATAAGCAGCTATATTATCACTTCTACTCACACATCTGGCTGGTGTCGCACAAACTACTTTTCCCAAACTTTTTTACAGCTTATATAAAGATTAAATGCAGTTGCCAGTTTGTATCACGTTTTTATGACGGAATAGGGAGTATAGTTATATTTGCATCCTCCTAAATTATATATTAAATCCAGCATGAAGACACCATTACTTGTGTAGCCTTACATGTTGCAAAATTAGCGTGTAAAATACCTGGTTGTGAAATAACCCAGGCTTGGGTTGGCATATATACAGGCTGTGGCAGTCTTATCATCTAAGAAGCCTCCTTTACACCCTTCACTCCCCCTGACCCACTTGTTTAACATGCTCAAAATATAAAGCCACACTGCATGCTTCTTCCAAATCCATAAACGCACACCCAGTCCACTTTTCCTCATCACTTTCTGATTCTCCATACCACATGTTCAGGTATATGATGAGCAGCGCCTTCTCTTCCTGAGTTGAAAGTCAAGTTCAGCAGGTGGCTACAAAGAGGAAGCATCTTTTTTTTCCCCTCTGGGAGTATGTGCTCCGGGATTTGGCTGTGTTGATAGTGATACCAAATATTATTTTATATATTTGTATGTGTTAAGAGTTGTTGTGGGAGGTTTGGCAAATGCCTTATGTCACGCATCGAAATTCCAGACACATATAAATAACAAACTGAAGGCGGAGGTGACTCAAAAAAGTGTAAAATTAAGAAGCATCAGTGCTATGGAATATTAGATTAAACACACAAACATGCTTATTTATTTTGCAACATATACTACCAGTCAGAAGTGTGGATGCACCTTCTTTTCAGTGTTTTTCCTTTATTCCAATTATTTTACACATTGTACATTAATACTGAAGGCATCCAAACCGTGAAACAACACACATGGAACTACATACAGTATGTAGTAAACGAAAAAGTGTCAAACAACCCAGAACATGTTTTATATTTTAGATTGTCAAAAGTAACCACATTAAGCTTTGATGACAGCTTTGCATTCTCTCAACAGATTCATGAAGTAGACACATGAAATGGTTTTCACTTCACAGGTGTGCCTTGTTAAGAGTTTATGCCATTTCTTGCCTTCTTAATGTGCATTAAACCATCAATTGTCTTGAACTGAGGAAGGATGTGTTCAGAGTCAATAGCCCTATTAGTGCTACTACAACTACTGTACAAATCCGTATTATGGAAATAAACAGTTTAGTAAAGGAAAGGGACAATCCATCATTATTTTTGAGAAATTAAGGTTCATCAATCTGAAAATTCTCAAGAGCTTCAAATGCGTCACTCTGTGCATTCACCAAACCATCAAACTATATGATGAAAATGGATCTCATGAGGACCATCCCGGGAAATGCCCGTGTCCAGATCCAGAGTTGACACTGCTGCAGTAGACACATTTTTAAGAATTATTAGCCTGTCTTCTTTCACAGTTTGGATGTTTTCCTGCATTAATGTACAATGATAAAAATTAAAATCCTGGAAAAACTGAAGGGGACAATGTGTCCAAATTTTTAACTTTCAGTCCATTCATTACCTCTGTCAATGAGGTTATGTTTTTTGTTGCTGTTTGTTGGTTTGTTTGTTTACAACATACCTCAAAGATTACAAATGGATTTGGATGAAATTTTCAGGAAAGGTCAGAGATGGCACAAGGACCAATTAGTTAGTTCCTGGGAGTGGTCTGGGTCATCTCCTGGATCCAAAAGATTTTTAAAGGATTCTTCACCAATGTGAGATAGGACCAAATTCAACATATGACTTTGTAACACCACAAATGACATCCAGAAAATGTAGTCAAAGAACAGAGGTTAACACCACAATCTATCAAACCACAAGGTTTGATCCAGCTATGGGCAATATTCTGGATATAGTGATCCAGAATGTTTATACTTACAGGGATTGAGGAAAAATAGCTACTGTAAGGTAGCAGATAACGCTACAGACATGTAAACTATTGTTTGGAATTGTATTGGAAAGTCTGCTGATTCAGTAATGTGTCCACAGATTTGATGTATCCTAAACATTTATGGAAGAAAACTGCTATTATGGAAATACTATTTTTCATGAATAACTATTGAGCTAATAATGATACAGTATGTACTGTATGTGATTCTGAATGTTAATGGTAGGTTTTTATGGTCAAATAATCCAACAATGAGGGTCAAATGAATTCAAGAATATTACTTCTTGGTGCAATAACATGGCAGAAATGAGCATAGGTTCAAATGATAATGGTAGGTTTTCACTATAAAGAGAACCTGAGCTGCCTTGGCAGACATCTGTGCTTTCTAGTGCTTTTATTAGTGATCTGTAAACTAGCCTCAGTAACCTTATTTTTAACCTTTTTATTAAACTTATCTAATCCAGTTAAATGACTAGCTCAATTAGGCTCTGCTGATGATCAGAAGATGTACTCTTGTTTTTTTTCCTTTAGTATCATTTCTTTAGTGCAGGCAATTTCTTCTTTGTGTTTTGTCTCGTCTTATCTTTCATTGCCCACCTCAGCGGGCTCTTTTTTGTTTAGGCAGGTTAATGCTCTTGACTGTGCTCTATCTTGGAAGTGCAGCCCAGGCCTCACTGAGCAGGCTTACAGATCTTATCGATTCTGATTGCAGGCTCCCATTGCCATTCACATCCCCTATTATTTAGCTGACCAAGATTCTGCACCTTTTCTAGGAGTCCTTATAGATTCAGTTTTGTCAGCTGCACAGCTGTACTTGCTTACAGACATTGCTTTTTTGTGATAAAGCAATTACCATAAACTCACCTCATCAAGGCCTTTTTATTTAAGTTTAAATGATGCCAGTATTACATGGGTTTGCGCAGATTGATTTGGCTGCCAGTTATTGTGTGCCAGCTTTGGTGGAACTATATTGGCTGTGAGAGATTGAATTAAATATAAATAACCTGCTTCTATACTATTATTTTTCTCCTTTCTACACAACTTTTACCCCTGCTGTGTTTGAGATGAGGAGGGCTTTACATGCAACTTTGTAGAAAATATCAACAAATTGAACTTGTTGAAAAGTTGGTGGGATGTGTTCCACACAAGAAAATAAAATATATATTGTTTTTCTGGCAAATGTTTGCAAACCATTAAGTTGTATGTAATTTTTGCCTTCTTTTAGGAGTTAAATGGATAATGCCAATAATATTGCTTTTGCATGCAGCAGATTTCAATGTCTCTGCAACTTTATTTTTGTCCAGAGACAGCATAGCCTACTCAGCTTTTTACAGTTGTTGGGGTTGCTCAGTCAGAATAATAAGCTGCTGTACATAGGCCTGGCTGTTTTAACCATTGTAATGGGGCCCATGAGTCAGGTCCTTGTTAGCTGATGCACAATAAGCTCCAGCCTAATGAAGTGTAAACCGGAGATGTGGGAGATCCGTGTAGGGGCCACGTGAATATGGCCAGCGGCCTTGACATGATGCGGAAGGCTCAATACTAATGCTGTTATGGAAGAGTTCAGCTCATTTTGCCTCACCCCTGCTCACTTTATCAACTCTTCATAATATAGGGGATGTTAGGTCACAGTGTGGAAACGGTGGATCACACTTGACCGTGATATCTTTGTTAGAATGAGTGGAGTGGAAATGGGTTTGCAACACAAGTGCAGCTTGATTGCAGCTGCGTTGGGATAATCACAGACCTTCTGCCCCAAACAGGCTTCCTTCATGTTAAAGTTTGCCTGCTGGAGAGCGGTGCAGCTCTGCTGGGCTTCCATCTGGCTGCCCTCCACCCGTTTTCCTCTGTGTTCATTAACAGTCCATTTGTTGCTCCTGCCCCAAGGAGCCTCCTTCTGCTGCTCACTTGCCCAGCTCATCCTAATGGTGCTGATGAGCCTTTAATGTACAGATGGTCCACTTCATTCAGTCCTATTAAGCCTCAGCATTTTTATGCTTTTACATTAAGCTTTTTTATTCATTGCTGAATTGATGTTCATTTTACCTGCTGAAATTTTTAGATAGTGCTGTTGGCCAAAATATAATTCAGTATGTCAGTGATTTCAAGAAAAAAATATCTGTGTGAATATTGCATGGCAGTAGTCATTTACCATTCTGCAGGTTACTGTAAATTACTATTAGCATTCATAGCAACCTCTATCCCCAGATGTTAACCCTTTTGAATACATAATAATGCATACATCATGCATTAGTTAATTGTTATTCAGAAATAGCTCTTTTCTGAACCTCAGAAAATAGCTATCATATTTCCATCTGTTGTGGAAGTCCTGAATCGTTGTTCTGGTGTGTTTGCTTGCACACTGTATGCACAAACACACAAATTAACCCTTGGCATGTTTTGTCTTCTCTAGCCAACGCCGGGGCCTGTTTTCCTAAGCAAGGTAACTGACCAGTCGGCGAATGGCTCTCTTCTCATTCTTTAAGTTCATCTATTTTTTACTCGCATATTTTTTTGTGTGTCACCATATTGTCTCCTTCTGGCTGTCTCCCTTCCCTTCCTGTATGCCTACCACCTTGGGCTGTGTTGTCTGTCAGTAGAGTTGCTGATTAAAGGCTAAGGACCGACAGTCCTCAAAATGGACCTCAGACTCAGTAACTTCCAAATGAGAGTCAGTGAGAATATGTAGAGAAAATGACACAGGATGTCAAGGGATAGATAAAAAAAAGTTGATGTGGGAATGTGAAAGGAGCCCAGGAATGAAAGAAGTGCTCCTTCATGTTTGCACCGTATGTAAATTCGACTCTGTTTTTTTTCTTTTTTTTTTCTTTTTGCTCTGTTTTCTAAGAAAACAATGAAAGCCAGTTAAGGTGACAAGATGGCATACCACAATGGAATATCTAGCAAAACAAATTCGGTTTGAGTTTTTTCCTTTGATCTATCGCAGAAGTGTTTTGCTTTTTTTCATTTCTCTTCCCTTCAGAACTTGAAATCAATAATTCTGCAGGGAACAGCTCTGTCCTGGTGGCAAATAGTCTAACATTCCATCCCATTTCTCTCTCTCTTTCTATCTCTCACCCTTTCTGTCTCTCTCTCTCTACCTCTCTCACTCCTTTCCCTTCTGTGCCTTATTTTTCCACTCTCCTGCTCTCTGCTCCATTTGTTTCCACCCGTGTGCCTGCTCTGTGTGTACGTGTATGTATGTCTCCCTGAAATCTTTCTGCATGTTTGTGTGGGTGGTGATTCACCTCCTTCTTGCACACTTTCCACCCTTTCCTTCTTTCCTCCCCACCTTTTTTCCTTTCTTTTATTTCCCCTTCCCCTCTGCTGTCCTCGTCCTTCAGATCCCGAGCGTGGTGGAAGTCACATGATCTCCACAGATGACCTGGAATATCCACGGGAGTACCGGACACTGGGGAACAGTGCCCGTCGCTTCTCCAATGTGGGCCTGGTGCACACATCCGAGCACCGCCATACGGTCACTGCTGCACAGAGCCTTGAGGCTCTGACCAACCTGCACAAGGCTGACATGGAGCGCAAGAGGGATGCATTCATGGATCACCTGAAGAGCAAGTACCAACAGCAACAGCAGCAGCTGCAGCATCCACATCATAGCCCACACCACAACCCACCATCACCCTCACCCTCCCATGCCAGCATGAGGGGCACATCAGAGCGGTCTGCGCGAGAACAGGTACACAGAATTGAACTGATTTTTGTCTTAAAATATAACGGCCTTGCCCAATTTGTGTTTTTATTATTAGTTTGCAACATGTGCCTGTTTTTTTTTGTCATTGAAATGAGGAAAAACAAGGTGCCATTTGTTGACTGCGATTTTGAAATAAATGTTTCATTTATTTTGCAAAAATGTTTTTGTTTTGTTAATCACTGTTGTCAGTTCGATGACTGCAAAGGATTAGGTAACATCACACAAAAAGACAAGACTTGAAGTTCATAAGAGCTCTCAGCCAAAGATGTTCTCGGTAAAACTGAAGTCATTACTTCCAATGATTAATTGCTTCTATGTTGCATATTTATGATATTAATGTAATTATTTCACTATATAGTTGGGGTGCGAGGGATATGTTTTGGGTTCCTAGGCTGAGAAACGTAATGTTATAAGTAGCAATAGTAATAATGTATTACATTACAGAGAAATACAAAACATAACAAGTGTTTAAAAGCCCACTCACAAAGGGAGATGCTAGTTAGTTACCAGGCAGTAGTGGTGATTATTCTGAATAACTCACAACGAAGAACAAGGAGTTTTCCTGAACATTTTCTTTATTTAGTTGATCAAAGTAGAAACTGAAGTACTGTACTGTATTGTGGATTCATCATGGAGAGGAATACACATTAAGTCAAATTTGAAGTAACCAAGATAATTTAGTCCACTACCCACCCCCACAAACTCTTGGATAAACCTAATGGTGAATATTTATTAAGCTCTTTCTAAGTGACCAACATTAGGCTGATAAGCCAAGTTTGAAGCTGATGAATGACAGGGAAGTCAAAACTTGGTCTGCAAAGGCTCTTCGTGGTGCTCACAGCTGGGGCCAGCTCTACAGTACATCCCTTGTTGCTTAGAATAATACAAAAAGTTATACTGTCAGGAAAAATTTTTAAAAAGTCTCAGATCACAGCCTTATGTGAGCCTCAGCACTGTACTCTTTCACATAATTGAGGGAGGAAAAACCACAGCAGATGGCTGTCAGGTCTTTTTTGGGTGGTTCTTAGATGTCTTCATTAGGGTGTCGTATGCAAACGTTTTCTCTGCTGGCACTTGAGTCACATAGACTGAGAAGGAGTGTGTTGAAGTGTGAAGATGAACAGGAAAACATATGCATAAATGGAAAGTACATGCAGTTCTTGAACAATGTACTGTGTGCAATCGCATACTTTTGTACGTGAATGCTCTGTGTACTCTGTATTTGCAATTCAGTGTAATGACACGACAAGGAAGTATATCAGCGGTGAAAGGAGAGAATGAAAGGAAGAGAGCATGAGCGGGAGTAGGAGGGGCAAGTGACAGACAGGTGGAGTCCATAGTTGCCGTGGCAACCTCTCCCATGTATGGTAAGTAGGGAAATCGCATTGCAAAGGTCAGGTTGTGTAGAGAGAGAGAGAACTGCAAAATAATAAAGTAGAAAAAGGAGAAGTATAAGGACTGGAATGCAACCCAGAGAATGGACAAATCCTGAAGTGACAGGGAATTTTATCTGTTGCGGGAGGGAAGCAGCAGAGCCCAGTATTCCTTGTCGTCTCCTGATGTTCTGAGCATGGACAGTGAGAAAAGAAGGGAGGGTGGAGGTGGAGCTGGAGAGGAGCACAGCAGGCAGTCAAACAGCCCACTGCTCAATTAGCCAGGACCAGCAGGAGCCAGCCACCCATCTGCGAAGGAGTTAATCGGCTGGTGTTGTAATGAATTAAATAAAGAGTTTCCGCCGCATGTGCTACTGAAGAGCAAGAGAGAGAGGGAGAGAGCAAGAAAGAGGGTGGGAGGGTATGAGAAGTAGAGGGAGGGAGACGTAGGCAAAAACACGATGAGGATACGCTGCACCTGACGGACAGTCTGGGATGAATAGAGTGGTGGACAGTCACAGGTGCACTGCAGGTGAGACAGTACTGGAAGCTTGAAAGTGGAAGCTGGAGGACGGAGGCTGGAGAGGTGTGTGTGCATGTGTGGGAAAGAGATGTGCCAGCTGGGATTAGATTCCATGCCTGTTCTGTTTGTTGTGGTTGTTGTGGTGACGGTGTGCATATGCTCAGCAGGCTGAAGCTCAGGCGAGACAGAGGCTGAGTGGACGATAGTGAAAAGTGTGTACTGAGTCTTTGTGCGTCTGTCTGGGTGAGCGTAAATTTGCCTTGTGGACAAGTGTGGGTGTTCTTTAAAATACAAAGACATAGGAAGAGAGGCTGCAGTAATGTTAAGACACTAGACTGGACCAGAGGAAGATTGAGGGAAATAAGAATCATAGGGGGGCGGGAGGTGCGGAGAGGATGACGACATGAGAAAGAGATGGGGGTAGAGGAGGGGTGGTGTGAGTGCAGCCTGCTTTACATGCAGGTCAGGTAACGCAGCTCTCCACTCTGCAAGGCTCTGTCCTTCTATTGGCGCTCTGTGGACAACTCCAGTTTGTGCATACTTGTGCATACTCTCATGTACTGTATGCATACAGTAGTAGGCACATGAACGCTGTTAATTGCCCAGAATTGCATTTTACATTTTGCATGCATATCTGAATTGGATTCCAAGCAAAGCTGATTCCCAGCAGGAGTGCATTGATTGTGCTAATAATTACCATAATAAAGGGTTTTTAAGAGCTTATAACATACACTGCAATACTGAGATAGGCCTCTCAGTGCAGTATTTACAACTCAAAGTTCAAGTCTATAACTGCATCTGTCAGCAGAGTAACAGTTAAACTAACACTAGGCAGTGAGGAATGAATGTGTTTAATTCACCTAAGAATCTGTGAGTAAGCCTATTAGAAAGTAACAGACAGAGAAACCCTGCCAGAGACGAGACACACAAAACCACAAATCACTTTTGGACCATTAAAGTCAGTCCTCAGAGTCATTCAGCTGTTTGGGAAAATAAAATCATTAATGTTGTCTTAACAAATGGACAGCAATTATTTCTAATGGCGTCCCTGAGTTGCTGTCAGGTCAGCAAATAGTCAAGGATGAGACTTATCAGCAACACTGAATGACTGACACATGAAAAGGTATTCAAGGCCATATACTCATAAGTTCATCTTCACACCTCATCCCTTAAAGTGACCCACATTACTCATGACCTCTCCCCTGAATCTGACTTTTTTTCATCCAACCTTCTGAATCTTTTCTGCACTGGAGGTGTGGGTGTTTTATGGATTTTGCTGGTCCATAAAGGCCAAAGTCAAACAAGCTTTATCTAAATTCTTTATCTGAGATTTCTGGACACTTCTCTGATATGTGTTAACTCATACTATAGTGTTTTATTCTTACAATATAAGCTGTTTATACAGGGACAGTGTCAGTTAAAAAAAACGGCAAGATTGGAGACAGAAATGTTTCCTCTCAGAAACTGTTATTAAACAATAATTGTTTTGACATATGTTGGAAGAACTGTAAATGCTAGGGGGGAAAGACAGCGTGGGATGAGATTAAGTTCCATATTATTTTAACTCAAGCTTATTTCAGTGCCAGAGAGGGTACACACTCCAAAATGCATGTGCTGTTTTCTAAAATTAAGTATTTTGGCACATATCCCACTATAATCAAATGAGCACGGACTCTGTAGGCAGAACATTACATTGAAATAACATACACTAATGATATTTGCTTTCTGTATGCATCAATCTCTAGTAATACTGCCATTCCTACCATTTATTTTCAATTCAAACTCTAGCCACAAACCACATTGCATTTCATATTGTATACAGACGTGGACAGCGTTTTGAAGCGCTGTCAGAAGTATCATTCCAGTGTGATTTGCATCATCTGCATGCTTATGCTTGTACCATTTGCCATTCAAAGCATAGATTACTGGAATGTTTAAGTATTTGTGTTTGTGACCTAGCAATAGATTTTTAAAAGCCAAAAGAATAGTAATAATTTGGAGTAGAAAAAGCCATTTGATTTGTCAACTTATTCCCAACTCCTTAAATAATGTCAAAAGTGAATCTGTCTTTCTTAGAAACTTGAATTGACTGTTGAATGTAAAACACTGTAAAATAATCTGGATCACTATTCAATTCAATTCAATTCTATTCTATTTGTATAGCACCAATCATAATCACTGATTATCTCTGGGCGCTTCACAACTTGAGAGCCAGGATCATTTTAATCAATCAAGACATCTGCAAGTGAACATTAAACTAACCATAAAAAAAATCCAGGTGAGCCTTTTTAAAATGTTTCAGCTTGTCACTCACTATCAAAATGACTTTCTGCTGAGACCAATAGCCAAAATGATCTCTAATTTGTAAGTAGCACATAATAGAATAGAATAGACTTTATTGTCACTGCACAGTAGGGTCCAGCAAATTTGCAACAAGAGTGCACTGTCAGACATACAGTGTAAGGCACATTAAGTATAATAAAATTCATGGAATAAATATGCAAAATGTACATAAATATAAACAGAAAAACAAGTTTAAATTACCGTAGAAAAAAAAACACACACAAAGGCTTGTGGAAGAAAATAAAGCCACAAGTGTTCTATACTCCTATTATGCAGGGAGCAGGGACACAGTTCCACTTCACTAAATAGCCACTACAAGCCAGAAATAACATGATTCTGTAGCTAAGGAAACGGAACCTTTGGATGCCTAGAGAAGTTAAATATACCGTACACTGCCTGTGCAAAGAAAAAGACACCATTCTGAATTGTAAGAAAATAAGAGCCTTTAATTGGATAATTAATGCATTGATTAATGTGGTTCACCTGCAGCAAGTTATTTAACCCTTCTAATACTTCTTTTTCCATCAGGGGATTTTTAAAATGGTCAGGGAACATAACACATAATTTTTCCACATGGATTGGCCTCCACGGAGTCCAGGCTGTAATTCTATTGGCAAATCCTTGGGATAGTCCTGGAGAAGACATTATGCAGTGCTTTAACTCTCCTCCAGGACAAGCTCTAGGGGAGGAATGAAGGCAGCTCCGGATGGAAATAAATGTGATCTTGATTAAGTTTATTGAAATGATATTGTGACAAGTGTGACAAAATATTCATATGACTTTTGAGATGGGCAGTTTATCCTTGAAGTCAAGTGATACGTTGCACAAAACTCCAGAAAGACCCTAAAATGTGGAAAGATCTTCAAGTAAAAAGTGGTGAAAGGAGGTAGATGTGGGATATGAAATATTAGATTACAATAAACTAATCATCTTTTGATGCCTGTGTTTACTAATACACAGGCATTTACTGAGGTGTTATTGAAATAGAAGGCTGATAGTGAAAAAGCACCAACTATAATAAATCAGAAGTTGCCCCTCACATTTTATTCCCGTGGCATGAGAGTAATGTGGGTGCTGATGTAGAGAGGCTGAATGGACTGAAAAATGCCTGCAGATAAGAATAAGAGTTTGGATTAGAATTAAAATTCATGAACTCTGGCAAATCTCTTTTTAATTTTCCATGTCATTTTGAGGCATTTCTGGGCCATCAGTGGCATGGCCTGGTTTTGACTGTGGGGTAATAATACTTTAATGGGAAGCTCACTTCCTGAGGCCTCAACCAAAATGGTGGCACCTTTTTGTGCATGGTAAAGCAGCGGGAAGGGAAAACAGACAGCAAAATGATACTGCATGGGTTGGGGAAATATGCAGGTAAGGTCCAGATTAAAATGACACGGAAGTCGAAATGAAAGTGAGAGAGCAAGGGAAGGGAGAACAGTTGCTCGCCTGTGGTGGAGAAGTCTGGGAGAGAGGCCAACATCTGAACAACAGAGAAGGACGCTGTTTGATTCGATTTCTCTCTTTTCATTTCCTCCTCTCAACCAGACACAGTCAACAGGACAATCTTGTTTCAGGTGCATTGTAACCCGACG
Source organism: Pseudamia nigra (assembly GCA_029823295.1). NCBI lineage: Eukaryota > Metazoa > Chordata > Actinopteri > Kurtiformes > Apogonidae > Pseudamia > Pseudamia nigra. Next base: position 886 of record JAQQAE010007685.1, on the reverse strand, counting down.
CCTGCAAAACTCTGCCACCCCTTGCATTAACACCGATCAAATTTAATGACTGAGGTTTAGGCCACATTAGAATAAGCTGTCAAGAATATTAATGAGTTTTGTAAAAAGGCAGTTTATGGATTGGATTTTCTATTAAATACCAGGCGGACTAGCCTCTTGTTCTCCACAGTGGTCTCTTGAGCTGTGCACTATGCCGATAAAAGGTGTATATAATGTGACAAGAGAGAAATGTTTATCTTTTGTCAAAAATCACATTTTTTACAGCAGTATTTTTTGCCATATACACAGCATTGCATATCTCACAGAGCACTGATGACAGCAGGTTTTGTTCACCAGTTATATTTTATATATTTGGGTTGCAAGCCATCTTTTGTTCTGTAGTTTGATCTTGAAGGTGTTTCTTATTTAAATGCAGGATTTTAAACCCAGATTTTTCTGTTACAGCAGCAGTATTTTTGTTTACTGTAGCAATTCAAACAATTTTACTTTTAAAGAGTCTGTAGTTATTTTATTTGCCACTATAGTGTTCTAATTGAAGTGTTTTGTAATTAGCATTTTATATTTTAAACATATTCTACAGAGGTTCGACTTCGGTTAAGCATCTGAGCCAAAAAGTTGGTTTTATTATGGGAAAAAGTAAAAACATTTTTGGATGCTTTTTATTTATTGTCAGCTCCAGCTTTTTCTGATTTTTTTTTTTTTTATACAAAGATGTACATTCAATGGTCCAGAAATTACTTTTTAAAAATTTAAAAACATTATTATTTTTTTGTTGTTGGACTTGATACAGTGGATCTCAAAAGACTACTCACCGCTGTTCAAATATCAGGTTTTTGTGAGGTAAAAAGGTGACACCAAGATAAATAAATTCACAACTTTTTCCACC
>JAQQAE010007684.1:0-15698 GCA_029823295.1 Pseudamia nigra | reverse complement strand
GGTATTTGGAACTGTTCATAATTCCCTCCACCCTGACTAAGGCCCCAGTTCCAGCTGAAGAAAAAAACATCCCCAAAGCATGATACTGCCACCACCATGGAAGGTAGGCTTCACTGTAGGTATGGTGTTCTTTTGGTGATGAGCAGTGTTGTTTTTGCGCCAAATACAGTATACCTTTTGGAATTATGGCCAAAAAGTTCAATCTTGGTTTCATCGGACCCTCACACATTTTCCCACATGCGTTTGGGTGATTTCAAATGTAACCAGGTTTGGATGTTTTTCTTTGCAAGATAAGCCTTCCATCTTGCCACCCTACCCCATAAACCAGGGTAGGTTGTCGTCACTGACCCCTCAACATGACTGAACAGAGAAGTTTTTCTATTATTGTTGGTATTTGCTGAAACATTGACAAAAATATGACACATTGTTCTGTCAAGGGATGAAAACGTCTGTGTGCACCCCTCCACCCCCCCAACCTGTCACCGAAACAGTCACCTTCGAGGCCTAAAAGATGAGAAAAGACTACAAAGTGCATTTTAAGGAGCTTTTAATTAAAAGCCTTGTACAAGAAACACAAAAAGCAACAACATTAAACAGGTAACATGACACTGAATACATTATCTGTACAATACAGGTTTGCAAAACATGCTTCAGAAGATCAGATACGTTACACTCACCTCCTCGTCATCATCGCCACCAATACAATGTACATAATTCATATTAGCATTAAACCAGACAAAACTGCAGTCAATATAATCACTAGAGTTTGCCTTCTGATCAAACCCATATTGGACTATTAAAATGGCCTTCAAATCAAGAGCATCATAATATTATGCATATTTCAAAAAAGTATTAAAGTACAGTACAAAGGCCTAAAAAGCACAACTTTCAATTCATTAAGTATCTTTATCCGTACATTTAACAAGGATCCTTCCTTTTTCCCCCCAATTTATGACAACTCTAGCACTTAAAATTACATCACGTAGAAAACAATTCAAAAAGGGAAAAGAAAGCTTAGAAAATTGAATCAAGAGCCCTATTTGGTTGAAAGACGATAGGTCACTAAGTGGAGATGTGCTACCCCTGAAATGTCGCACCCTAATACCTTCACACATCTACCATCACTTTAAGAAATCACATCTATAAGTACAAGAACAAATTCAACTCCGAATGACAAGATCCCCAAGAAAATAATCCTTTAGTTCTGCTATTTCACAAAATGTACCAGTCTGTAATTCCAATGTGGTCGAATAGGGATTTAACCACCGCCCTCGTCAAAGCAACACAATTTAAATCTGGATTTTGAACCAGTTTGTAAAAGTTTAAAAGGTGCAGTCTACAACATTGGCAAAGCTGCTCCCAGCCAACGGTTGGTCGGGGTTGATGGTGTTACATTAGTCCACTCAGTATCTCTGCACTCGAGTTTACCTGAGCCTCATCTTGGCACAATGTTATGTTTGTGTCACAATTCTCAACCAATCACATAGAGGGAAGCAGCTAAATGTTCTGATTGGTCAGCGTGCTGCTGGAAACCAGACATGTGCAGGACTCTGACTTTGTCCTGTGTCTGTTTCTAGAACTTAGAGACGATGAATGTACGCGTCACTGTTGGTTGTACAAGATTAAAATATAAAATTCACCTTTTAACCAAATACAACTACATTTCTCCAGCAACATTAGCTATTGAGCTAACAGCAGCTAAGGCTAGCGCTAAGCTAATGTTAGTTCAACAGTTTGGACTGAGTGAAAAGTTATTTCTACGTCTTAAAGATTTGTGGCTTTTTTTAGAAAACATCTGTGTCTCTGTCCCCATGTCATTAAAGTATTAAATCATTAGGTTTAACTAGTATTTTACTTTGGTAAGTTACTGTTACTTTATTCCAGTAAATATATGTCTGTATTTAACTGTTTATTTCAGTAGCACCGTATATTAAACTGTCAGTATAAAACCAACCCCTTCTTGAATCATTTCATCATGGTGGAGGGGTTTGTGTATCAGTGATCCTAGGAGCGATGTTACTGGGGGTGATTCTCCCCTGGTAGGGTCTCCCAAGACAAACTGGTCCTAGGTGACAGACTAAGAGCGATTCAGAAGACCCTTATGGCTACGTCTTCCTGTGGGATCACCACCGGCAGGAAGGGTCATATGGATCCGATCCGGTGCGATGTGGTTTGGGGGGCAGCTGAAGGTGGGGGTCTGGGTGGTCCAATCTGTGGTTGTCAAAACTAGCTCCAATTGGGAAGAGGCCCAGGGGCAGACCCAGAACACACTGGAGGGATTATGCGTCTTGGCTGGCCTGGGAATGTTTAGGGGAGCAGCTGGAGGAGGCGGGCTGGGGAGAGGGTAGTCTGGGCTTCTCTGCTCAGACTGCTGCCCCCTGCGACCCAAACGCTGAAGATGATGGATGGACAACACTGAAATGTTTGACTGGACAGCAGACTGACCAATCAGAAGTTTTCTACTTGAGGGTCTGTGATTGGTTGAGAATTGTGGTGCAAACACTGTTGGGAGTTCAGGCAAATGTGAACGCAGCGTCCACGTCAACGGGAATGCCGTCACAGCTGACCGGAGAGAAAAATAGGCTCAAAGCCATCACAAAATAGATCTTTGTACGATCAAATTACTTTTCTTCTCTCAAAATCCCTAAGCCCTCTCCTTTGGAAAGAGGCGCTAATATAACACCATAGCAGTCTGCCATGAACGAATAGACTGGTGACCTGCCAGACCATGTGACTCATGAGCTCATGCACTCACCCACGGAGTTGAAAACAGTCCTAGCAGTAGTTTTCATCTGTATCTGATCCAACCACAGGATGATGAGACAGTCTGCATTTCAGATTCCTTCAACATCTGGTACAGGTAAGAAAAGAACAAAACGTACTAGATTGACAACTGTGAGGCTACAAGCCAACAATTGGCTACTAGCTAGCTTCAAACCATTGTAGACTGGGCCTTTAACAGATGTGCCATTTTGTAATAAATCCTTCCATATTTAACCTATGAGTATTGAAACAGTACTGACAACAGCTATAACCAGTGCATGACAGAAAGTAAGGCTCGTCTACTTCATTGGGACACTTCAAGAACTACAGAAACTGTTCAAATCATCATGTCGTGAAATGATCCGTCGTTGCCGCCCTAAGACTGTGGCAGATATAGATGAAGATTTGTAGAGGCCGAACGGGAGGAGGTAAATGTGGAACTGTGTGCAGCCCAGGTTGAGGGGAGCAGCTATAAGGCAACACATGCAGGAGTTTCTTTAAACAGGTAAAGCAGAGTGAGGCGAGGTCTAAGGTGAAGTCCAGAAGGGGCAGGCTGTGCTGGAGGACAGCTTGTAATCTGGAGTGTGAAAGGTCAACTGCTGGAAACGGCTCGGATGAAGGTTCACGATCACAAACATCCAGGATAGAGGCAACAGAGCAGCCTAAAACGCAGCCGTGGGGATGATGAAACTAGACGACAGACTTCAAGTATTCAGAAAAAAAAGAGAACTATGCCAACATCCTTTAATTTCTGTCATGAGGCAACTGGTTCAAAGTCAGCAGAGCAGTACCGCAAAGGGGAAGCAGCTAATAGGTCCACTGGGAAGCTAATGGTCTAATTAGCTGGGACGCTTCAGGGTTGGCAGATTTCAAATGCGTCTGTTACACTGTAGCATTGTTGTCAAGACCAAACTGAGACTTTGATGTGTTTCAGGCCAAGAGCAGAGCAAAATTAAAATTTAGCAACTGTTCGTCACCATGTTCTATCCTCAGTCTGTCACAGAGTCAACACTGCATTAGTTACATCCCATGATATGTCATAAATAACTTCACAAATACATGACCAGTCAAATTTGGATGCACCTCCTCTGTCTTCTCTTTACTTTAGATTATTTGTCCACATTGTCCATTAACACTGAAGACATCTGAACACGTGTGGAATGATGCAGGAAACAAAAGTGTCCAACAACCCAGAACATGTTTTCTATTTTGCTTTGATGACAGCTTTACATGACATTCTTGGATCAGAATCACCGAACCATTTTGTGTCAGTCGCTGTAGAAGGACAGGTTTCATTTTATATTTTAGACTGTCCAAAGTAGACGCATTTAAGCTCGTCGTGGCATTGTCTCATTACATTTAAGAACAGTTCATTTATGCTGATTCTTACTTTCAGTGTGGTTTGAAACCTTGATTTTTAACATTTTACTCTTAAAATGTGCCATGCCTCCAAAAAGGTTGAAGATCACTAACCATCAGCTGTCCAGTGCAAACAGAGTCAACAGTCCTATTAATGGTACTACAACTACTGTACAAATCCATGTTACAGTACAAAACACTCAAGAGTCAAGACCGACCATCATTACTTCAAGAAGTGTGCGTCAGTCAATCTGAAAAATCTCAAAAACTTTCCATGTGTTTCAATCGCAGTCACTAAAAACTATATTTAAGGTGGTGTGGTTTCTGAGGCGGGTCGTTCTGATGACCGCCTCCTCTGCAGCAGAGGTGACACGGGTCACGGGCCTCACGACTGCCTCGTCACCACGTGGATTGTTACAGTAGTTGTAGTAATAAAGCTACTGCAGGGGTGTCGCCATGGAGGCCGAGACCCTCCAACCCGTTACTGAAGCAGGTGATGTCACTGATCAGCACTCCTTCAAACTGAGGGGAGGAGCTAATCAGTGACATCACCTGCTTCAGTGACTGGAGAGAAAACCTGCAGGATCTCAGCCTCCATGGCAACTGGTTCTGTGTGCCCCCCTCCACATGTCATTTCTAAAAATGTTCTTTTTTTTTTTTAGAAATGACAAACTCTCACAACCCGGATCACTAATGCATAAACCACAAGGATGAGTGAATATGTGTATAAATTAATATTCTGGACCATTTTAACTATTACTTTAAATTCTGACCTAGAGCAGGTAGATGACCTATTCTGAAGAGATTAAGCCAAAGAAATCATAGTTTTATTTTCCGATTGTGTTTTTTTAAGCCACTTTGAAAGTGAATAATTGCGTTTTGACTCTCATTCATTCTCAACAGCATCATATCACAACAATCAGAATGACAAGAAATGGCACAAATCAACCCTTCTTGAATCTGTTCAGACAATACCTAGAGTGTGCAAACCAAAACGAGTTCACTTTGAATAATCGAAGATAAAACATGTTCTGGGTTGTTGACAGTTTTTGTTTACTACTCAATTCCATACGTGTTCTTTAATCATTTGGATGTCTGCAGTATGAATGGACAATTATACAAATAAAGATAACTTCTCTTTCCCATTAGGTTAATTGGTGAATTAACAACAAATCCCCTAAAAACTAAAACAAAGATGCAACACATACCGAGGTAGACGACGTGTTATTCCGACACAAAAGCTCAAAACTAAACAGACCAAATGCAAACCTGCATCCTGACACATCAACTGTTTCTCAAAGCCAGAGATTTACAGACAGGCTTTTCCTACACATTTACAGAGAAAGAACCAAAATTCCCAATGTGACACTATTACATTTACCAGCGCCGTGATCAGATCCTTTACATCTAATGCTTTTGAATGCATATGAACCAGCTTTTTCCCCAGTTCAAAGCACTTTAACCCTCGTGTGGTATTTAGGTCAAATTGACCCTCTGTCATATATTTGGAACAAAATCACCAAAATGAACAAAATACTTAAAAAATGAAAATCAATGAACATTGATGAAAAACAGGATGAAAATTAAACAAAACTGTGCAAAAAGAAGCAAAACTATCCATGAAGTAAGCCAAGAACAATTTGAACAGAAATAAAGAAAAAACAAAAGTGAAGGAAAAAATGAACAAAATGTTAAAAAAAAACAAACAAATTATTTTATTATTATTTTTTTTATTATTAATTTATTTATTCGAACCAAATTTTTAAAACAAAGGAAAATGCAAATCATGAACAAAAGTCAGTCTCTTCCAAGTTCGAAAAGGGCTTAGGAAGAAGTAAAAACTTATCCAGTCCCAACCCTTTTACCAAATGTGAAAGAAGAATGAACAGTCGTCCTGCAAAACCAACAAAATAAACTAAGTGAACTAAAAAAATGAGCAAAAAGAACAATATGATGATGGAGCAAAACAAGGTTACAAAAATATATATGAGTAAAATAAACCAAAAAAAAATCAACTAATCATCTAAAAAAACAAAAAAAAAGATTAAATGAATCTGTTCAATGCTATAAAGTTACTCACTACCTCAGGTACTGATTCTACTCCCTGGAGTTTCTACAACATCCAGCTTTTCTTTACAAATATATGACAAAGGGTCAATTTGATGCGAACGCCAGACGAAGGTAAAGACTGATGAAACTGCTCGTACTTGAGGAGAACTGAGGGCAGCTCAGGACACAGCATCGTCAAGACAAACTGTCCACAGAAAAGCACACCGTCTGATTCTAGACACTGAATATCGATACCAAGACTGATCTTGAGGACAACACTACCAGGTCAGGGGATGGTTTGTTTTCAGGCTGTAACATCAATCCATTTTCAAGTCAAACACAGATGGTTTTCCTCTCTTTGCTCTACAACCAATGCATCACCACAGAGAAGAATTTACGAGGTCATGGGGGTCAACGTATGAAGCCGGGACAGAGCGCTGTGCTCAGAGATTCCAGCACAAAAGACCTGACACCACAACAGGAGCCTGAAGCAACGCAGTGTGACTCAGACACATTCTGACTCTTAAACCTTACGCAGACGTTTGTGAACTAAAGTCACGGAAATAAAATGCAGGTGGACATATGCACAAAGAAAAAAAGACAGAACCTTTAGGATGATAGTTGTTTTACATTCAAACTGCAAATATGACAACAATTTAGCATCATTTCAGCAGAAACTATGCCCAAAAATCATCATGTTTTTATGAGCATTCCATAAATGTTCCTGCGCAAGCTTCTATGAAGATAAATATTTCACTGTCTGGAAAAGTAATTCATACCTGACCTAAAAGGGAGGAAATGATGCAAATGAAAAAACCTTTATCCAGGAGTTCATTACAGATCTGTGCTGCTCAGATCGACTAGCCCTGTAGGTAAAATATGCAACTAAGTGAATGGTGACTTTGACTCAAACTACCACTGATGCAGAAAGCACAGTTCATTTGTGACTGACCGGAAAAATTCAAAAGAACAACGCACGTCTGCAACTGTCCATTTTAGAGAAACTCAAGCTGCCTCATACATGTTCCATAGACTTCAAACACCGACAGTTTTAACACGCTAATGCATTTATTTGCTTAAGTTAATATCGTGGTCTGAATTGTCGCTCGAAGATAGAATGTGAAGACCTTGGCAAGTTTTCTGTCTGCTCTGCAGATGCAGAACAGACAAAACTGTATGGGTAACTGCAGACCAGTTTAAAGTCTTGGTGGACGTTGAAGAGCAGAGGAAAAGCGGTGGGTCTGTGAGAAAACTAGGAGAGCAGGGAAAGATGTAAGGACAGTAATAACTTAGTCTGTTTTCTTAATCTTCTGCAGCTTTAAGGTTGTGCGTGCATATACATACTTCCTCATACTGTATCTATATGCGTGTGCATTCAAGAGAGCAAGAGGCAAAGGCCTTGAAAAGTCAGTTAAAGAATAGGTTGTTTTTTGATGCAGTCAAGTGCATTGCATTTACCTCACTGTATTGATGCAATAAATGACAGACCAACATGTTAAGTGCAAAAACACATCACCTCATTTATCGTTAACAAGCTGGACTTTGAGTGGAGTTTGGGGCAGGACGATGGCGTAACACCTGAAGGATGTCGATAACAGCCTTCGTAGCAGAGCCCGGATTAAAACAGATCTGTTTCATTCACAGCTGATCCCAAACACGGAACAGGTGAGCGTTCAAAGGCTATGATCAAACTGCAGAATGACATCTCAAACCAGACCTTTTGAGACAGAGGACACATTTGCACCTGGGATTAAGCATGTGATCTCCCAGTCTGGACACAGTTTGGGCATCCCATAAAACCAGGAGTCAGCTGGCAGTTTGAACAAGGCCTGAGCAGCTCAAATGTGCACGTGTGAACCGAGTGAAGGAAAACAAACCGCTCTGATCCGCTCTGCTTTAAAGAGTCAGTGCTGTGCAAGTGGACAAAATATGGCAATTTAAGTGACAAGGAGGCATATTAGCTGCCTCTTTTCATATTTTTACACTTCTTTAACAAAAAAAAAAGTTATTTTCTTACAATTCGATTGCTGGGTGGTGTTTGGTTACATTATATTTCACTAATTATGACACAAATAAGGACACGCCTCTGATAGAAAGGGAGGAGGGAACTTAAGTGGCAACAGTGGCATCAGATTCTTTTCAATTACCAATGGCGATTGGTTTCCCAACATCTCCTCTCCTATGGCTTGGGTGGGGAGGGGTCATCGGGGGTGGCGCTGGGGGGAGGGGACGAGGTGTTTTCGAGGCTGGCAGAGGGTGAAGCGGGGCCGGATGCGGGGGAGGGGAACTCTTTTATAGTGACTGTGACGAGGTTGGTGGTCACGTCGGTGACCACCACGTCTTTGCAGCTCGGTGCCATTTCGGGGTGCCAGTCAGGGTCCCCCTCAGCAGGCACCCGTTGGGGTTCAGTGGGAACAGAGCTCTGGTCCCCAGGGTGGCCAGAGGAAGGTGTGGCGGTAGGTAGCTGACGCTTCGCCCGGCGTTGTCGCGGACTTTTTGGGCCTTTTGCAGAGCGATCTGCAGCGCCTTCCTCTTCATCGCCCTCCACAGAGGAAGCAGAGGGCGACGACGGGAGGAAAGACGAGGCTCCTGCATCCGAGGACGCGACAAGAACAGGTGGTTTAGAACTCTGGGCCTTCATCACATCTGTTTGAGGTTTGTTGGATTTTGGACCTTCACCGGCCGGCAGTCCGGTTGTAGGGGCTCCTGGTGCAGACTGTGCTGCAGCTGGGGCAGCGTTTGGAGACTTTCCTTCAGAACCACTGGAGCTAGAAGGAGACGGAGGTATTTGATAGCGGGAGGTTGCAGAGCGCGTGTCCCGGGCTCCCGTGCTGGACGCCAGGTGGGAATGGAAGGATAAAGGACCTCCACACTGCAGCCCAAACGGCTTTCCATACATGGGGAATCCCAGCATCTTTAAAGGAGGTTGGAAAGGCCTATAAGGGACCTCACCCTTCTTGCCGATGATTCGATTGCGAGACGGGATGTTTTGGCGTGTTGCTGTGATGTTTCTGCTACCCGCTGCACTGCCTCCTCTTCCCGGTTTGTCAATGACCTTTAGGTTGAGGATAATTCGGCCTCTCTTCACCTCCCGAGGTTTGACCCTGCGGTTTAGGATGCGGACGGTCTCAGAGAAGGGGGACACATGCACCCGGGAGGGGAACCCACCGGGGTTGGTGAAGGTCGGTGCCATTGGGTCTGAGCGGGGAAGGGGACGCCGGGACATTCGGTGACAACGATGAATGTCCTTCTTCAGTTTGTGAGTGGCTGCGAGGGAGTTGAGTTTCGGAGAGGGGGCCACAGACGAGGAGGACGAAGATGCAAAATGATGTGATGAGGCAGAAGTAGGGGTCGCTCGCCCTGAGGTGGACGAAGAGGAACGGGATGCAGTTTGACGGGTGCTTGAGGCTCGGCTGCTGGTCTCTCCTTTGTGAGACTGTGCATGGAGAGACGACAACCAAGAAATGTTAAAAAAAACAACATTTTTGAATTTTACACTTTTATTCCACCGCCGCTGACTGAAAGTAATGTGTAGGTAGAAGAGGTGACAGCTCTCCCTTAAAACTCACCAGTAATACACAAAATGTACAGACTTCACCAGATTTAAAACACAAATTTTCATTAAGTGTGGCCCTGCAGCTTACATATAACATTCTGATTTTTTCTCGTTACATTTTCCAAATCTCAAAAGCCCAACATTAACATCAATAAACTTTTTAACAGCTATGCACAAGATCACTGTCACAGTACTGTCATAATCAGTGACTCCTGTGTGTTCAGATAGAAACACCAAAAAAATTACCTTTGTAACAAAATTTTTGGGTTTTGGTCCCCGTTTCTTCGGTCCATGCATTTCCCTTTCCCGTTCCCTAGAAGAGCAGCAAGTAACCAAAGGTCAGAGAGACGAGCTAAAGAGAAGCACACAAACAAATGAAACTCATGGAAAGTGTGTGAAGAAAACTGTGGGCGTCTGAAAGTAGTGCAGCACTCGAAGCCATGCTTGACAAAAGCTCAACTCGTCGTCTGCACACATCCTCAGTTTCCATTTGATGTGTCATTTTAGTTTTGACCATTTTGTGGGGTCGTTTGAGTCCGACGTCCGTTCTGGTTTCACGTAGACGTCTGACTGTGAGCCGAGGCTTTGAAGTGGCTCAGCAGAAGCACGAAGGAGTGAAGCGCCGCAGAGAGGAAATAAAGACACGGCGACTTCTAGCGGTTACACAGGAGTGAATCGAAAGCCATGTCCTCACAGAAATAAACTCAAGGCTAAGCAACAAAATAAGAATATTACAACCACGCTCATCATTTACAGACTTTGCTCACTTTTGCTCGAAGCCCTGAATCAGTCTGTCATCAAGAATGTTCTCCTCTGGCTCCCAAGTGCTGTGCCTGGACAAAGACAAAGTGATGTAGAACAAACATTTCAAATGGCATCCACACGTTCAGCTTCATATGAGGACATTTAACCCTCTTGTGGTATTTGGGTCAAATTGACCCTTTGTCATATACTGTATTTGTAAAGAGAAAATGTGTCATGTGGAAAAAAGGGAACAAAATACTTAAAAATGAAAACAAATGAACAACAATGAAGAAAAAATAAATAAAAATTTTCATACTGAACAACATAACCAAGGACATGAGCAAAATACTTCCAAAAAATGAAACAAAATAACCATAAATAAACAAAACTGTACAAAAAAAAGCAAAACTATCCACAAAATAAGCAAAGAACAACAAGTTGAACAGAAATAACCAAGAAAATGAACAAATCTGAAGGAAAAATGAACAAATGCAAAAGAAAAATGGTCATTCTGCAAAACCAATAAAGCAACAAAATGAACCAAAAAAATAAGCAAAAAAAAAAAAAAAATCAAGTAAACGAGCAGAAATTAACAATATGATGAAGAAAGGGGAGGCTGTGGCTCAGTAGGTAGGGAGGGTTATCGGTTCAGTCCACAGGCCAAAGTGTCCTTGAGCAAGACACTGACCCCCACGTTGCTCCCAGTGAGTCACTGGTGTGTGAATGTGTGTGTGTGACTGGAAAGCAGTGTAAAGCGCTTTGAGTGCTGCAGGGTAGAAAGGAGCCATATAAGTGCAAGACCGTTTACCATCAGAAACGGAGCAAAACAAGGTTCCAAAAATCTATGAATAAAATAAACCACAAAAAAAAAAAAAGAATCTGTTCCGTGCTATAAAAGTTACTCACTACCTCAAGTACTTCTACTTCCTTTTACTCGAGTACTGATTCTACACAACTCAGCTTCTCTTTACAAGTATATGAACATTTCCATGATCAGAGTTAAGAGCAGCACTTACTTCATTGCCCAGCCCTTCCACTTGACCAGGTATTCAATTCTACCCTGTGAAAAATAAAAACAGACGCGTTACTACCCACAGCAGCTCCCGTTTCAAATCCTTTCCAAGTGAAATGTATCTGCTGCAGTATCCCTTCATTTTACTCGTGTCGACTCTTTTTCTTGCCGCCATCTAAATCATGCATATTACCTTTGCAATGAATCATCTTTTATGTATGGACACTGATCATTACGTTACAGCTCTTCAAAAACTTTCTCAACTACAGTTTGTTTGCATTCAACTTCATATACGGCTCAAAAAATTAAAGGAATGCTGTACTTTGAAAACGCATCAGATCACAAGGGGAAAAATAATGCTGGTGGATGTCAGCGCTGATGTGGACGGCGTCGTGCGTCAGGAACAGAAGAATGTCACGTCGTTTGATAAAAATGATCAGCAGGGCCTGAAAAATCAAAGTCAACTCAGAATGGTCCTCAGTAGTTAGTTTGACCCCCGTCATGTCCCACAGGTGCATCGTGTACCAGTAGTAAAACTAGTGAAAAAGTCAGTGTCCACCTGTAAAATCCGTCCTGTTTTGGGAGTGGACTCATTGCTGCCCCTCTGATACCGAACTGATCAGCTCAATATCACAAACGTTTAGCTTTTTTAATCAGAGTACATCATCACGCAAGTTAATTTTTGGAGCAGTGTGTATTGCTTCATTCTTTTCGTAGGTACAAGACGAACTGTTGTGACGCAATGTATTAAAACTTTTAATCTATTCTAATTTACACATTTTATCACTGGTGTGGTTTTGAGAAACAACAGTAACTGTAATCAAACTATGATATTAGAGGTCAGGACAGTGTCTCTGTATGTATGAGTTTGAAACATTCAAAATCACTTAATGTTTCTCTTATTTTGGAGGGAAACGTGTTCAAATCACTAGACCTTTAACTAAAAACATTCAGTCACATTTAGGCCATGTCCACGTGTAGCCGTTATCTTGGAAAATTTATATTTTCTTGTGTTTTAAAGTCCTGAATGTCACAGTACGAGACAAAAAACGCATCAATGTCAGGTGTGCGACCTGTGGTTATCAAGGATGTTGTCAAGGTGATGCTGTTGTTTACATGTGTGCCGACACTCTTCAGTTGTTTGCATTTATTTTGTATTCAACACTTAGAAGTAGGCTCGTACAATTCTATCATACTGCAGAGATATAAAAAAAGCAGACATATATATAACATATATTTGTATTAACATGAAAAACTAAAAAAAATCTTTTTCAATCTCCACATGGAACATGCTTTCTTAACAGAACCGCAGATGCTAGTATAAATATAAAATAACACAATTTGACTTTTTCCTATGATTATCTGAGGTTTTATTCTTTTAACATAGTGCAAATAATCCAACAATCTAAAATTAACAATAGCAAAAATATGCAAACACTAGTGTGAGGTCAAAAAACAACAATGACAGCAAGTTTGTGTGAATAAACACAAACAACTACAACAAAACTCTGGGTCCTGGTTTCCTCGTCACAGACAGTTTCAGTGTTCGATGGTTTCGTCGACACATTCAAAGTTGCAGAACTTTCTCAGATTGACTAACCTTCATCTATTAAAAGTGATGATGTTCTGTCTTTACTTAGCTGAGTGTTTCTTGTCATAAGATGGATTTGTACAGAGCTACTGACTGTATTCACTGTTCTCCTGCACAAGACGACTTATGCAAATTATAATGAGAATGCAAGATTGTCACTAAAGCCAAATGTGGCTGCTTTAAAATATAAAAAACAGGTGGATTATTGAACACCTCTTGCACTAACCAGTTCAACAGCTCTAACGTTATACTCCAACACCAGTGTAATCAGTTAATGCTTCTACAATATAGTCTAGTTTTTATAACATGCATCCTGCTGCTCTGTGAATTTCCCCACAGTGGGACTAAAAGTTTTAACTTATCTTACAATGATGGGTGCAGTTGTAAGGTTTTAGGAGAGCAGTCGTAACAAAATGAACAGTAATGTCCCAAACGCAAGTCAAACTATACACATGTTCACAGAAATAAAAGAAAAAGTGGCCTCAGGAAACAAAAGGGCACATAATTACATTGCATGTCATTACATGGCATATGGCACCAGATTGTCCAGATGAGATTAAAGTGCAGCAGCGTTTCATTTACGACTGGGTGTTTGGATTAAATCCACCTTATTGCAGGAGGGTGAACAGATTCTTGCAGCAATGAACAGTGTGATGCACAAGCATCAGTGTCCAAACGTCAAAGGCTGCCCAGCAAAATATTCAGAATTAATGTAATTCACAAAGTTTAATAAAAAGGATGAGTTAGACAGTTTCAGTCATGTTCGTCTGGTTTCATACTGTTTGAACGTGTCTGTTGTAGACTGTGCATTCATGGGTCTTTAACGACTTTTAAAAGTGATGATTCGTGGACTCAACCTAACGCAGTTTCTCTTTAATCCGTACATGATGGAATGAGGACGGTTTGTGAAATCACTGTTGAATATTTCTGCAGAATCAAGTCGTACGGTTCCACTAACACCTTCAGTAATGACCGTGTAGCTTTAGCCGCCGTTAGCTGACGCACGAATCCGGCCTCTTCCATTTCACGGCCGTGTTTCCATCGTGGCTCCTTGTTGTTTTGCAGCCTCTTCTTTGTGTCGCTGTGTTTATTGCCCCGTAGAAGAGCCACGACTGGTCGCCTTGCTAGTTAGCTTTTAGCTGCTCCGGCTAGCAAACTGAAGGCATCTGCCCGCTACCAGGCCTTCATAGAGTTACACAGGCGCGGGGACAGAGCGGACCAGCGGACCGGAGGAGGGTCGCGGGGACCGCGGACATCTGCGTCTGGTCAAAACACGCGGGACGCGGCAGGTTTTACTCACCTTTCGGACGCGGCGTTTCAGTATGGCTTCCGCGGCGAAAACGCGATCTCCCACCGCCGAGAGCTCCATCTTTCTGCCCCGGACGACGATACCTGTCCCTGGATGAGTGTGGAGCTCCGCTGTCTGCTCAGATCGACTGTGCGCAAGGCGGCAGAGACACACACACACACACACACACCGACAGCAGCGGCCGAAGCAGCCTGCGATCTGTCACGTGACCACGTCAGCCCTCTGGTCGCCCTGGCAACGGTGAAGACATTCATGAGGATGCAGAGAAGCGCGCGCTGCTTTGAGCCCTAATCATCACCGTCTCACCCCTCGTCCCCCAATTTTGGGGAGGTAAAAACTAATAAAATAATTAACATATTGAATTAAAAAAAAAACAAACCAATCATGAAAATCAATATAAGTGAAAAAAACAGGAAAACAGGGGGACAAATCCTTCATCCCCCCCAGAAATCTACACCTCTGGGTTAAGTTGGGTTTTGTGACTGCACTTGTCAGATTGACTGGCTTTCATTTCTTATGATGGAATGTGTTTTACTGGCATGGATTTGTACAGTAGTTGTAGTAGCACTAACACTGCTGCTGACTCTGTGTCCATACCTGCTCCCTCTGCACACACCTGATGGTTTAAAGCAGAGAAAAAGGCAAGAAACAGAACAAATTCTTCCCTCCTTGAATCCTTATCATGGTGGAGGGGTTTGTGTACCTGAGTGATTCTAGGAGCTATGTTGTCGCGGGTAATTCCCCCCTGGTAGGGTCTCCCATGACAAACTGGTCCGAGGTGACAGGTCAGATTAAGAGTGATTCAGAAGACCCTTATGACTATGTCTTCCTGTGGGCCCACCATCTGCAGGAAGGGTCGTAAGGGTCCAGTGCTGTATGGTTTGGGTGGCAGCTGAAGGCAGGGACCTGGGTGGTCCAATCCGTGGTTGCCAAAACTAGCTCCAACTGGGAGGAGTCCCTGGGGCAGACCCAGGACAGACTTGAGGGACCGTGTCTCTCAGTGGGCCTTGGAATGCCTGGGGACCCCCCAGAGGAGCTGGAGGCGGGGGCTGGGGAGAGGGAAGTTGGGGCTTTTCTGCTTAGGCTGCTGCCCCTGAGACCCTGACCAGGATAAAAGGAAGATGATGGATGTATGAGTCTGACACAGGACACACCATAGACATAATAAAGAGTAGACGCCGCATCGACCGCTACTGCCTATTGGTGCTGACGAGCCGTGGGGCCGCCATCTTGGACAGGTCACCTGCTCCACTCAGCGCTGTTTGGCAGCACATTTAATCCATTGTAACTCTTAATATTAAACTGATTTTCACAC
>JAQQAE010007683.1:0-15698 GCA_029823295.1 Pseudamia nigra | reverse complement strand
TGGAGTGGCCTCGCCAGTCTCCAGATCTCAGGCCCATAAAAAATCTTTGGAGGGAGTTGAAAATCCGTGTTGCCCAGTGACAGCCCCATGTCGAGAGGAGATCTGCATGGAGGAATGGGCCAAAATACCAGCAACAGTGTGTGAAAACCTTATGAAAACTTACAGAAAACGCTTGACCTCTGTCATTACCAACAACGGGTATATCACAAAGATTTGAGATGAACTTTTGTTTTTGACCAAATACTTATTTTCCACCATAATCTGCAAATAAATTCTTTAAAAATCCGACAGTGTGATTTTCCAGATTTTTTTTTCTTCATTTTGTCTCTCATAGTTGAGGTGAACCTATGATGACATTTACAGGCCTCTGTCATCTTTTAAGTGGGAGGACTTGCACAATTGGTGGCTGACTAAATACTTATTCACCCCACTGCAAGTGATTACTGGTCATGATCATTCAAGATTTTTTCCAACCACGTTTTTTCTTCGAAGATGATGGTTCACCACTATCCTTATATCACTTGTTGCCAGCTGAAACATAATCACCCATGCAGAAATTGTCCAATAGGAGGCTTGTACCTATTTGCCTAGTTACATCCAGGTGGTGACCTTTTTTTTGGCCAGGCAGGGTATGTATAGGATCCTGGGTATGCACATACACAGACAAGCCATAACTCTGCTGGGAGACAGAAGAGGCACCATGGGAGGGTGAGAAAGTAGACCAGGAATTCATCAACGTTTTCCGCTATAAATACTGCCTCTGCCAAATATATAAATACCTCTAGCCCAGGGGTCAGGAACGTTTTTGGCTGAGAGAGCCATGAAAGCCACATATTTTCAAATGTATTTCCGTGAGAGCCATGTAATATTTTTAACACTAAATACAACTAAATGGGTGAATTTTTAAGTAAAACCTACAATTTAAGAGTATAATCTCTGAATTTATTCTTGTTAATAACGTTGTGATACTGAAGCAAACTGATGATAAATAAAATACTTCTGACCATTAATGCGACTTCTGGTGTTGGATGCTTTTGCTAACAGCCTTATCGTCTGGTTGATATGCGGTGAGGTGAAGCTTCACTCAGGTGTTGAGGTTTTCATCCGTTAAACGTGATCTTGATGTTTTTCCTGAGTTTGCCTTAGGACACCTGCGTTACTGTTTGACATGTGTACCGCCCCAGTCAAACTCCCCACCTGCCACTATCCCCGGAGAGGGTAGCGGGTGGCTGGGTGGCCGTGCGCTTGATGCCAGAAGTGAGAGCCCGCTTGGGGCTCGCCTCACCGGGTAAGTGACACGCAAATGTGTCGGCCGTTGTCAATCAATCTCCTCTGTGCTATGTCTCTTGTACTGTACAGTACAGAATGCTCAGCTCGCCAAACTTCCACAAATGTTCGATCGCTAGCAGTGTGACTCTGAAATGCTGTATGTTTGCAAGTTTTCCCCAGCTTTACAGCTTGAAAGGCTACGGGCCTTTTCAAGCTCTAAAGCTGGCAGTAAGTGTTGTAAGCGGTTGTACTGGTAAGTTGTAAGAGGTGATGCGTGTGTACAAGTTGTAAGTGTACTACGTAAGTTTTTGCCAGCTTTACAGCAAATTTTGAGAGTGTTTAAATAAGAGAGAAATGTGAGAAAATATTAATGACTGTCTGAGAATAGTGTGTGGTGAGGGGTTTTAACCTTAAAACAAATATAATAGTTGTAAAAAAAAAATGAAGTTGACTACTTTGAGGATTTCGCCTATTACGGGTTATTTTTAAAACGTAACCCCCGCGATAAACAAGGCTCTAGTCTATACACTGAACACATGCTGATTTCATCAAAACATGCCAAATACACATGGACACACAGCAATTCATGGGATACTTTCTCAAGAACAGTTATAGTTCATAGTAAACCTACAGGCAATAACCTAATTGCCAGTGCTATCATCCAAAAAATAGTTTGATTACATCAACCAGACAGAGTTTACCATGTCCTTTCAAAGTCACCTGTTTCTCACCACCACTAAACATGTCATTACATCACCTGGACTGGTCCCAACAGCATGGGCTATTAAAAGCATCCTTCACCACCAATTCACATATACTAAGACATTTCCATAAACTAGAGGTCTGATATGATAACTCATTTTACAGTGGGAAGGGCTGGAAGGGGGAGGATGTACGTAGGCAGGTGTTGTAACCAGAGCCTAAAGCATGGCCTTAGGACAGACCGCAAGACCAGTGCCTCACTGTCCAAATCCCTCCATGAAACACAATAGGGTTGCATTCTCAATCCCTCTTTCCCTTTCTGCTCCCTCTCTTCCATTTGCCTGGCATATCCTAGTGAGGCCTGGGTGTCTCTTAATTACCCAGCGAGGCTCCATTTGTTCCCATCCCAGAGCCAGACGAGTGAAGTCATAACTGGCTGCCCTGCCCCTTCTAGCTCATTATCTCCATCTCTATAGCACTGTACTCTATTTTGATATGGTTTGCCTCACAGCAATGTTTCTCCAAGTCGGAATGCCAGTATTTCTGTCATTTACTTTGTGTAATGTTTAACAAATATGCCCCGAAAATCAGCACTTGATAATTTGATGTCACATTTGTTAAAATAAGTTTTGTTTGGGACATACAGTATCTACCAAAATGACAAGGAGGGCAGTACCTATGCTTATTTATGAATGGGCTCACTAGGAAACTAAGAAATATTTAAGCATTGTAAATGTATTATTTTACGCAGGGTTAAATACATTCATTAAACAATGATTACGGATCTAGCTCTATCACATCTTTCCTATGTAGGCAGTGATTTTTGAAAACACAAAATCAGTAGCAGGGGATTCTGCTTGAATTTGATTTTGTTTAATAACTGTTCTCTCGTTGTGTCCCTGACCCTTTACCGGGTGGCTCGTCTGTCCTTTGTGTTTGTGTGTTATCGCTGATATGAAACTAATATCCTGGGACTCACAGTGGAATCCAGCCTGGCCTCTCCGTCCCTTGCGAGTAGCTGCATGGAGTAAGTGATACTCAGAAGGACTTTGGCTGTTAAAGCCACCACAGCAGTCAGGACAGGCTGACTGTGTCATGAATATTCCAGACCACTTTCTGGAGTCATTAGAAACCATGTCACTATTTGTCTCTGAATAAAGACACAGATCACTACGTTTGTTGTGTTATTTTTATGTTAGACACTGTTTATGGATTTGTGTGTATACAGTGCACTAAAATATGTGTTAGTGATCCGTGATAATACTCATTACTTACTAAAGCGCCATTTAAATGTAGAATTTAGGACATATCTGTTAATATTTGGCTGTTGTGTTTTGAGTCACATTTCCACAGACAATAAACACTGTAAAAAATTTAAAAACATTCAATATGTAAGGTATAGTCAGCAAAAGGCTGCCAGAGAATGGCTGAGTGGTCAGGTGAACATGTGGAAATGTTCAGGGTCAATTTGCAAGACAAAGAATCAAAGCTCACCTCTGCAGAGCATGCAAGGGTCTTCATCTGTTGCTTTATCACTTAAAAAGGCCTGCCTAAAAACATTTTTGACAATTTTCAAAATGGCATGAAACTGACCTCAAAATGCGAGAAAACTGAATCTTTGAAATTACCACTATTAATTCAACTTGGCTAAACCTTTTTCTCCATGTTGGAGGTCAACTCTGAATCCCAGCTTCCTTAATCATTCTCAGGTGACAAATATTTCTTGAGTAATTTGGCATCGCAAAGCCACGGTTTGCAGTCTTGATGAGGTCACAAGCTCTTTAGCAACACCCCAATGCCCTTCATTGCACAAGTCAAAGTTCCAGCAGAGTGGTGAAAGTCTGCTGTCCTATAATTCACCTACAAACTCACATGTCATCCTCAGTATGTGGTTGTACAGTAGCAAACGTGCGTGTAGTATATTGCCAAGGTTATGTTAACACCACCCTTTTCAAACACAGACATGCTTAAACATTAAACAATTTCTATGCATAAGCATATACTCTAGTTAAATCATTTATATGCAGCTCACATATGGCATAAAAATGTTTGTTTGGGTTTGGAGAGTGTTGATGGCCATGAGGTTTTCCTGATGCTGCTGTTTTGACAGTTTTCTGAAATCAAAAATAACTTTGTTAGAAAGTTGGCAATTAATGCAGCTACCCCTCTCACCTCAGGAAGAAAGTTCTCTTTGAAGTCGTCCAATCCACAGAATATACAGGATATTTACTCTATGCAGACTTGCTGTGCTCGGGATGGATCGTGTTGAATGAAAACACACCTCAAAAGATCTTTACCACATACCTGCATTTTTGGACAACCTTGAAACTTCACTGGAATGTTTAATTTTCCGAGACCTCAAGATCCGACTGGCCTGCAATGACTGGTGGAGAATCCAAAGGACAGTCAGTTTGTCGAGGGCCAGGAGACCACTACACTACATTATAATCAATACACAGTGAAGTGGAATTATATGCAATAAAAAAAGTAGTGTGACAGAGTTGAAGATTATGTACACCCCTCTTCAGAACTCAACTGTTATTAATAGTAATAATTTACTATCGCTCGATCTCAGCAAGGTCCATTTTCTCTCGATAAGTTATTTGGCATGTATGGTACAGTATACAAACTTTAGAACCTTACTTCTGCCTTTACCACAGCAGCAAGGCATGAGGGTCAGGTATCACACAGTATCAACTCAAAAAAGATTGACTTACCGGTACACTGAAATCCAATAACAGAGGTTGTATACAGACTCAGACATAGCAATCAGCGCTAGTGTACCACTGAATAACATCTGAGGTTCTTGCACTTTTTCTCATTTTTCTACATTCCCTAAGGTTATCATTAGAAAGAAAAGGCTGAAGAGATGCTCTGAGAGAAAAAAAAATGATTCTGTGAGTACGTTTGTAAAAGGAACTGTGTCCCATGCCATGTGTATGCCCTCCAAGAAAAAAAACACCATATTAAAAACGGAATTAAAATAACTACATCTGGTCAGGGAACACGCTGAGCTTTGAGAGCTGGCTGAGGTTTTTCAGTGCTGTAACTGGTTAAGGATGTGGTGACATGATAACACACTCTGTTCCCATTCTCTTGCTATTAACACATGACCCTGCTTGCCGAGTATTAAAGACATACGACATTTTCTCTTCCCTTCTGCAACAGCTGTTAATGAGGGAGTGAATCAGTAACTGACAGCAGAGCAATAAGATGATAAATGTGTTCTGTGTGTGGTATGTACAGTACACACTCAGATAAGCCCTGCTCAATCAGATAGTTTAACTCAGCTGTAAAATTGGCTGATCATATCTGAGAACATTATCCAAAAGGCCGACTGCAGAACTAGTGTGAATGAGATCAGAACTGCAGGCTGTCTTTTTTCACACTCTCCCACTCTTCTCTCTAAGGAGCCATATCAGCATCTCTAGGTAATCTCAGTATGGAGTGTTTGGCTGTACACCCCAGCACCAAAGTGGTCATAACTCACTGGGTAAGTTCCTCTGATGCTGAGTTGTGAATGGGGGAAAGTCACTTTATAAATTATGGGCCAAATGCTTGCTTTAAATCCATTTAACACAGAGACATATTAGTGAAATTCCTTCATGCTATACTTGCTAAGAGAGCGTGATAATGAAAAAGCATGAAAAAAGCATAAAAATGTACATTGGGTGATATCAATAACCATGAATTATTCAATTTCTTTCAGTCAAAGTTGAAGAAACCACATTATATGTGGTGTTAAATTATTTGTACAAGACATGTTTAAAAGTATGTAAAAGTTGCCACAAAAGAAAAATGACTTAAAATGAAACTACAGTATGTAAAAAATGCAAAAAGACAAAAAAATGTTGTCAGATGTAAAATGCAAACCAGAAACATACAAAAAAAAATCATATGTTCAAGATGGAAAAAGAAAAAATCTATAGCCGATACAATATTTTGCTTATTTTATTATTTGTATTCATTTTTCATTATGCTCTGAAACACTGTGTACACTGCAATGATTTCTTAGTTGCAAAGATTAAAGATTGCATTTCAGAAGCAAATGAACAGATTATGTGAACAAAATACATATAGTCTAAAGAAAAATACCAAATGTATATCACTGTTAATATAATGAACAGGATTTAAACAGCAAAAGTTATAAGAATAAGTATTGTTTCATTGCCCAGTGATGCTGATTAACATATGCACTGCTTGCAATGAAAAACAACATATAATAGCCTTTATAATCCTATTAGCTAAAAACAAAACTGTAGGCATAGGAATTAATTCAGTAAAACATAAGTTACCATATAGTTACATGTAGTATCAGATAACTGGCAGAAGTAAGTATTGTAATCAAATAGATGTTTGACATATATTATGCAACATTCGATGATGGTACTTTAGATGATTATAAAATGTCTTGTCACTGTTTAATATGCTTCATGTATATTATCTGAATGCATGAATCTGAATCACAATCAGATTTATTAATTAAGTACGAAGACACATACAAAGAATTTTTTGCTGTAATAAGTGAGAAATATGTAATTAAAAAATAAGAAACACTATACATTTCTCTGAATTTCTCATTTTCTCTGGATACATGTTTAATTAATTTAAATAGCTTATTTTAAACCACAGAACTGTATGGTGCTGTAAAGTATAAGTCCTTAGGACCGTATCCAATTGGCTGACTCTAAAATTCCCTGCTGCCACACTCCAGGCTCTTAGCGAGAAATCAGTTCACTACACATGAATGAAACGCAGCACTGTATCCTAAAACAAACATCAGACTGTAAAAAGGGCTGAAGTTTTGCCACTTCAAATTTCAAGAGCTGCTTTTGTTGGCAATCGATCTAAGACCTGAAGCAGAGTAGCATAATTGTGTACACACACATATACACCAAATCTCCCACTCTAACACCCCCTTCCATTGGTCTGTGCTTTGAAGACAAGATTGCTCCTGACCCAAAACCACCTCTCTGGGACAAGTACACATAAAAAGCAAAATAAGACATAAGCCCAAATGAAGCTACAGCAATGTTTGATTAGCTGTGAAGGAAGGAAGCAGCAGAGATGCGGTGCAGTGTAAATGTACAGAAATGCACTTCACCAAACCCTTTAAATAAACATAAATATATCAGTTAATAGCAATTCATTTTGCATTTGCATTCCATCCCATCTCATTTTCAAACATTTTATTATTAGGTACAACTAATACCTATGATTGAAATGGTTTTTAAGAGCTGCAATAGCATACAGAGATGCTCATTGCTTTTTTCAGTTCACCGCAGACTGTAAATGCTGTCACGAAAACCTCCATGCAGACTGCTGACCTCAGAAGACCAAGGTCCCACTGTTGTCTCTGAGAGCTTAATCTAAATGACAGCTTGCAAAGAAATTGTAATGCTCTGTTGCTAGTGGTGACGCCCTGCTAAACAAACATATCAAGTGATTTGGATGCACCTCTAGGTATGTTTCACTCAGATATCTTTTGCTCATCTCCTTATTACAGTATGCAGACTCAGACAGTGATACTTCATCTTCTACTGACCACTACTGCACTAAAGCATTGGATCTGCAACCACAGTAATATATTATTATCTGTCCAAAAGACATTTGAAGACACACACACTAGCGACAAAAGTAATAATGCCAGCTGTGCAGTCTCAACTACAGTATTTGAGTCAAATGTATGTAAAAATACAGCAGTACACATGGAAGAAATGCAACCTAACTAGACTCCCAGAATAATTTCAAACTAATACAAGAATTGTTGTACCTTGCTACAAATTCCCTGTTTGCAAAACAAATTGTTCCCAGTTTTTATCATCACAAAATTGTTTTTCTTTAGTACAGCAGTGGAGCACATACTACAACAGCTTCGGGCAGTCAGGCTACTTTCAAGCATTACTCTGATAAAAATCTGACCAGAGAAGGAAATATGGGAACAATTTATTTAGAGGTGCTATAAAACTCAATGTGACTGCAGTGTGTTTTGAAAATATAGTCTTATAGACTGGCTAATAAAGTAAACATACTATAATGTAAACCTTCGGGGCTTGCCACCTGAAGATGCATGGCAATTCAGTTTGGGGAACATAAATTAATCACTACTGGGACACAATTCAGCATCTTTACCCACTGAAATTAAAGCGTACAGTCCTCAGTCCTTGTACTCAGTCGATCTAGTGGCCCTCTCAGCAGTTTGTAATTATAGATTTTCTGCCAAAAGAAATGAGCAAAATAATTGTTATTTCTTTCAACAGTCAACTGTATGATAAGTGGCTGTTGGCCAGCGAAACAACATACAGTATATCACAGAAAAGCAGAGTTCTAATACTTTATAACATTTAGACAACATAATGTCTACAAACATGTATGTAGATTTACATGAGAAACGAAACAAACTTTAAGTACAGTATGCACAATGATGCACTGTCACTGTGCCACAGTATCAGACATTTTAAATGGGCTTCATGTTATCTGAAATCTGGCAGAATGCCATGTTATTAGAATCTGACATATAACAGCATCATACTTAACGGTTGATTTAACTATAAATATTTTAAGACGTCGCATAGATCTAAAGGCTGTCTCTCTCTCCTGGTGTCCACCAGCCACTCTGCTACTTCTGGCAGGTGCAAAGAAAACTTGACTAAAACTTAAAGGCTTTTTGAAATCTCCAACTCCAGCTTGGTTATGAAGCGGTCATTTCATCTGGTTATTTGCACATTTGACTATGGTCTGTGCTTAGATGACCAGTGTCTAACCACAACTATAACAGTGGCTCATTTGCAAAATACATTTGCTATGATCTAACCAAATCATGCGCTCCACAATAAAAGTGCCAAAGCCCGTGTCTCACCTGTGCCAGGTGTCTCCGGTACGCGGTGCAGCGGCCCGACCTGCCGCAGCTGGAAAGCTGTCCGCACTTCGTGACAGCTGTACCCGTCCACGTCAGTCACATTCAGCGAAAAGATGACCGCTAAGAAAACCCAAGGGAATCCGTAAGAGTTTACGCGTGAGCATTGTCCTCGGGACATTGCCGCATCTCACACCAGGTATCCTTGTGGATAGCCCTCTGTAGCTGACTGGAAACTGTGTGACAGGGTTGAAAATAGACGGCACTGAAGTATGAAGCTACGATGAGATTAAACATCTGACAAACGTTCCCGTCTGACTTTCACATTATTGGTTGGGATGCGTGAGCGCCTCGGTGGAGAGGTCCGGAGTCTTCTCGTGGACGGGAGGAAAGTGGTGTGTCCCGCGCGCAACACTTTGCAGTAGTCGCTGGTCTGCGCGCCTGATCCGAAGCCTCCCCTCCCTCTCTGTTTACTTCAGCGATGCGCCCCAAGTACAACTCTCTACAGTCTCCACTGGGACGTCATGCATTACGGCTACAACACAGTTTAAACAGCATCGGTGTTGTTTAAACCAAAGAGCAGCTAGTCACCTCACACTATAGGATCACTGACCACACTTTTACTCCAGTTTTGTTTTATGTTTTTACTTATGGGTTTTTTTTTCCTGCACCAAGATTTCAAGATGAATAATAAACAATAAATACCAAAATTACCCTAATTCATATCCAATATAGTTCTGAAATAACACAGTGTCGCTGAGATAACCAACAGTTACAAATTCCAGTCAGATATTATCAAAGAGGATTTAGTTATTGTCAAACTATTATTCAAAAGTATTTTAAGTGTGTGCAAAGTTGAGAAAGCTCCCTAATGGAATTGTTCTAGTTACCTTTTCAGGATTTAGAAACTTATGGTGGAAAATTCGACAGGTCGTTTAGTTTTCAGAACCCTGTACCTACCTGCACCGTGTTGCAGCTACGTATTTTTAATTTGATTCACATTGCTGCCACCTTCTGGACAAAACGTTCAACAGCGCTACAAACCCCTGCTTATTTTTTTTTTCCGTCTGATAGTGAGGTGGTGTCAATGCTTTATGCACAGAGACATCACCTTTTACTTACTGCAGGTTAAGCATGATACGTTAAGATGAATTATCCACTGTCAAAATAGTGTCCAGTTACAGTAAGAGAAAATAAAAGGGAGCACAGTAATCATACACTTTAAAAAATCATACAAATGAGAAATCTAATGTGCACATTGTGAAGTCAAATGAGATCTCATATGTGGAGATTTTACAACGCAACTGTGCAGATTAAGAGATATATTTGAGAGACTGCATTGGATTAACAGTAGACTGCTTTTTATAACAACTGAACACAAGCCATAATAAAATATTTAGGTCCTGGGTTCAATCCCAACACCAAGCCTTTCTGTGTGGAGTTTGCATGTTCTCCCCGTGTCTGCGTGGGTTCTCTCCGGGTAATCCGGCTTCCTCCCAAAAACATGTACTAGGTTAATTGGTTACTCTAAATTGTCCATATGTTGTGAATGCAAATTATTCTCTGTCTGTCTGTATAGTCATGAAGTCTCAGCCTCAAATTGTGAAGAGATAATCAGTGATTATAACTGGCGCTATACAAATAGAATTGGATTGAATTGTAATGTTGGCAAAGTATTTGCGAGTTTGGAGCAATTTCTTGGTTATCACAATATTATCACAGTCACCTTAGTAGTTTTCCTTTAAAATACCGTCCTCTGTTGGTCTGATAGTGTACTGCATGCCATGTAATCAGATGACGTGTGATAATGCTTTAAAGTGGTCCAGTGTTAAGAAATGTGAATTTTGTAGTCACTGTCATCAGGAACTCACACATTCCTCCAAAACCCTGGGTACTGGACTGCAATCAGACAAACCATTTTCATAAAGCAGGCTAATTCTTTTCACAATTTATGATGTTAATAGGTCTACATGAGACATTTTAATCATATAAACACAAGAAACGCCATTACTGTCACGATATTTTCAGTCAACTATTTAATATCAAGTAGAGGCAAAATTTTAGCCATTTCCTATTTTTTTAAATTACACAGCTAATTATGCAAATTAGACAATAATTAAGAAGTGTCCGACATGTAACTCATAGCATCCTGAATTAAACCTTAAAACCTAGGTAGAAGTGTGTTTGGGCTGCCTGACTCTCCCATAATTATTTTGCTTTTCAAACTTATTCTAGCAGTTAATATCAAATTGAATAATTAAGGAGCCAATTTATCACTTGCATTGTTAAACAGTAAGAATTTAGGGATGATTTTACAAATACATAACAGCAAATTTAAAAGCTTTTTGACTGTGCCATGGAATATAAAATCTGAAGTTCTCAAGAAATGTACACTGAATTACAAGATGTGCTTTTAATTTGAAATCTTGGGGCAACTAATGTGGTCACATTGTGACTTGTCTTAAATAGTAAAAGGTCTATGTTTTTTATTGAAATTGTAATCATATTCATAGAACAGATGAACAAAATAACATGCATGCATAATCAAGACAAAGAATAACCAGCTCATTGTTCACTTTAAGTTTGTTGAGAAAGAGTCAAATTCCTTCTATTATGAGAACATCGTGGTGTAGCCAAGGCATTACACAATGTTTAAAATAAAGATAAAATACAAATGAAGCTTGAGGAAGTCTGTTCTTGAGCCTAATTTTCTGTCCAGTCACTGCCATCCCTGCTGTATCCAACCCTATTCAGCTGCACCTTTAAATCCCGGCTGAGTCCATTCATTCCTCTATGCTGCTGGACTCACGTGACCATCGCTTATCATCATACAGTATTTCTTTTATACTCTAGTTTTGTCACCATGACATCAGGCTCTGCTTGGGGGGGTGGGGGTCGAGATCGCAGGGGTCGTCTGTCTCAACCTTGCTCAGATCATCCCAAAGCATCTCTTTAGCAAGAAAATGACCAAAATAAAAATATACGTAAGTTCTTACAATCACATTTAACACTGATGCTTCACACACATCATCAACCAACACAGGTCATAACATTTATAGTTTAAATTTGGACATCCAAGACCAGTGTCACACTGTCACCAATTCAATCAAATGTCACTCTTACGGAGGAAATAAAATTATTTTAATATCATTAATTTATCCTGTTACACAGTCATCATGATTGGTATATGAATTGGTGTGGTGGAATTGCTATAGGATTCTATAGCAAAATTGTCTTCACCAGAATGGGATGAGCAGACACAGCCAAAAACAATACCTGTCAGGCCTATACTGTACATTTAGAGAGCAGTAACATACTGTATGTTGCTGAAGGTGGACTAAAGTAGCCAGTATGATAAAACTCGGAGTCAGATACTGTAGTCACATAAATTTGTTACCTCAACTGTTCCCAGTCCATGGAGACATCCATAATGCACAAAGAAATGGAATTTGCAATGACATTTTCATTACAAACTATATTTTTGATCAAAATGAATTCTGTAGTTAGATAAGTGACTTAACTGTAGGGGTGGGGAATCACTAGAGACCCCGTGATGCAATACTACCACAATACTTACATCACACTGCAATATTATCACAATACTATGATATATTATGTATTGTGATATCATCATACATTGAGAATTGCAATAGTATACTTTAGTTGCCTATAAAGTACAACCGTTTACTTTTCTATGTGCAGTCACTTCTTCTTCTTTTCCTTTCAGCTGTTCCCTTTAGGTGTCGCCACAGCGAATCATCTGCCTCCATCTCACCCTATCCTCTGCATCTTCTTCTCTCACACCAACTACCTTCTTGTCCTCCTTCACCACAACCCTCTGCATTTATCCGGGCTTGGGACCGGCGTGAGAAAGAGCACTGGCTTGTGCCCCCCCTCACGGCTGCATTTTTTTATGTGCAGTCACTAGTGGACTAAAAAGTCAACTGGCCAACAAGTACCTGAGACTTCAGTACCCAACTCTTTACAAACAAAATATTGATATATGGTATTTTTTATATTGATATAATATTGCAGTACACAGTATCACAATAATACACTGTGTCAGTATTTTTCCACACCCAATCTTCCGCTTCCGATTAAGGTGATGCAACGCCCAGTAGTGCCTCTGTGTGCTTCTGTATATGGTTTCTCCAGCCGTGGTGTCATAAATGATGGTATTATGAGGGGTATTTATTCAAGTCGGACTAAGGAGGACATCACTGAAGGCCTATGTGTGAAATGCACGGACCGCCACTGGTATATAGAACAGTTGTTTTGCACTATTTGTATATTTTCGTTAGTTTCTGTACATCCCCTACAGATCTACACACTGCTGTTTTGTTACGGCCTCACTTTCCAGGGCCTTTAACTCATAACCTTTGCATGGAGGCTTCTGCCGGCTCCACCATTTTCCTTGTTTACATCAGCTCACTGTTGTTCGCAGCTGGATAATTTCATGTAGTCTTTTGGACCACACATCAGTCTCAGCATGGTCAGTTGGGGACATCTCCTGGCTCTGATCTTTATGCTGTCATGGCTCGCTGTGGAGTTTATCACGGCAAACAGCGGACTCCATCCTCCCGATGGGCAGCAGATTATCTACACCAGAGACTTTCTTCTGCGGCTCTCACTCCAACACCACCGCACCGCTGCCACAGACACGACACCTCAGGAAATACTAAGGGACCACCAGACACACAACCACAGTAAGAAGGCAACAAGGTGAGGGAAGAAAAAAGGGGAATCAGAGCCCGGCTGAGGGGGAACTGTAAACAACGAGCACTCCCCTCAGTCATTCTAGCCAATGTTCGCTCCCTTTGTCATAAAACATATGAGCTTCAAGCTAACGTTAACCATGTGCATGAATACAGGACTGCCTCCATCCTTGCTTTTGTGGAAACATAGCTAAATAATGACACCAGTGATGACGCACTGCACCTCCCCCTGAGACTCAACTGAGATACCTAGCGCAACGAAAGACAACATGGCGGTGGTGTGTGTCCTTATGTAAACAAACGCTGGTGCTCAACGGTCGTTGTTCAAGTTGAGCTGTGTAACGACATCAAGCTTCTGGCTGTCTCCCTCCACCCTTTCTATCTACCAAGAGAATTCCCTCAGCTCTTCTTCATCCTGGTTTACATTGATCTCAGAGCAAATGCAAACACAGCCACTGTACATATAAAAGAAACCATCAACAGTCTGGAACTAATATCCCCTGACTCCCTCAAATTCATCCTGGGAGACGTTAACCACTGCTCACCTGGGAAGTCACTAAAAGGTTTTCAGCAGTACATCACCTGTAACACCCGCCTGAGGAAAACTTTGGATAAATGCTATGGGTTTGTTCCTGATGCATACAAATCACCCACCCCCCGCCACTGCTCATCACCATACCATCATGCTAGCCACAGCATACACCCTGGTCATAAAGAGGACAGAGAAAGTTGTCAAGAACATCAAGCAGTGGACCTGTGATAGCATTGCAACCCTGCACAGATGTTTTGAATACACAGACTGGAACAGCCTCCTCTCCTCTGAGAACATCAGTGAACAAGTGGACACAGTGTCTTCATACATCACCTTCTGTGTAGACAACTTAATCCCTACCAAGAAGGTACAGTAACAGTTTTCCCCAACAGTAAGCCCTGGATAACCAAAGACCTCAAAGAAGTCCTCAACAGGAAGAAAATATTTTTTTCACTGGCCCAGAGGCTGAGAAAAAGGAGGTTAACTGGGAGGTTAAGAGAACCATAAAAACTGCCAAGCTGAGGTATAAGGACAAAGTTGAGGAAAAATTTGCTCAAGGGAGCTTCTACTCAGCCTGGCAGGGAATTAAGAACACCCACCACCCACAAGACCATCCAGGTGGCAGACAGCAGCCCGGCATCCCTCCCCAACAACCTTAACACCTTCTTCTCCTGGTTTGAGACTGACACCGACTCCAGTCTCAGGGCAGTCATCTCCTCCCTCTCGCCTGCTAGGACAGACTTCACATTCACCACAGATAAGGTCGTGAGAGCCCTTAAGAGGACCACGGAGAGCACAGCACCTAGTCCAGACAACATCAGTGGCTGTGTCCTGTGGTGCTGTTTAGAGCAGGCTGGGGGGGTTACTGTTTCAGAGCTCACTGGACAGCAGCACTGTTCTCCAGTTATGGAAACACTCCACGGTGGTCCCCATCCTCAAGAAAAGTCCAGCTAGGGCCCTGAAGGCCCTCAGGCCTGTGGCTCTGACCTCACTTGTGATGAAGGCCATGGAGAGGGTCATTAAAAAGCACATCATCAAGGTGACTGATGCTCTGATGGATTCTCCCGAGTTTGCATACCGAGCAGGCAGGGGGTCGACGATGCAAAAAATTACATCATGGACACTGTACACAGGCACCTAGCACGTCCAAACTCCACAGCCAGACTCCTGTTTGCAGACTTCTCATCTGCATTCAACACACATCCTCACAGAGAAACTTTCCTCGCAGAGAAACTTCCACCTGGATGACCAGCTAATTCTGTGGATCTTAGACTTTCTGACCAACAGGACACAGAGAGTGCTGGTCAACATGACCTTCTCCGACCTCTCCTTCACCTCCACTTGCACTCCTCAAGGCTGTGTCCTCTCACCTCCACTCTTCATCCTCTACACTGATGATTGCAGGTCTACCCATCTTGACTGTCATCTGATTAAATATGCGGATGATACAGTTCTCATGGCTCTGCTCTCTGGCTCCTCGCATCACCACAGTCTAGTGCTCCATGAGTTTGTGGAGTGGTGCGACAATGCCTCACTGGAGCTGAATATGGAGAAAACCAAGGAGATGCTGGTGACCTTCTCCAACAAGCAGAGAGAACTGGCAACAGTGGACATCAGCACAATC
>JAQQAE010007682.1:0-15698 GCA_029823295.1 Pseudamia nigra | reverse complement strand
CTCCTGTCTTTTCCTCAGTGCCACTGTTTCTAAACCATACAACATCGCTGGCCTCACCACTGTCTTGTACACTTTTCTTTCATTCTTGCCGATATCTACATGCATAATATCATCAAGATTCTGCAATTAAGCAGCAAGGTTAAAAACCATCATTGACTGCCCATGACCTTTGATCCCTCAGGCGGCACTGCATTAAAAACCAACATCATTCTGTAAGGGTTAGTACCACGTGGGATCAGGAACACTTCAGAAAACCACTGCCAATTACCAAAGTTCATTAGTACATTTACAAATGCAACTTAAAACTCTACCATGCAAAGTGAAAGCCATATATCAACAACACCCAGAAATGCCACCAGTTTCTCTAGGCCTGAACTCATCCGAGATGGACTGAAAGTACAAAATTGTGCTGTGGTCTGACATTTCAAATTGTTTTTGGAATCATGGATGTCATGTCCTCTGGGCTAAAGAGGGAAAGGACCATCCAGATTGTTATCAGCACAAAGTTCAAAAGCCAACATCTGTGATGGTATGGGGGTGTGTTAGTGCCTCTCATGGTGACTTGCACATCTGTGAAGACACCATTAATGCTAAAGGGTACATACAGGTTTTGGAGCAACATACGCTGCCGTCCATCCAAGCAATGTCATTTTCAGGGATGCCCTGCTTATTTCAGCAAGATAATATCAAGACAACAGTGTGGCTTCATAGTCAAAGGGTTCAGGTACTAGACTGGCCTGTCTGCAGTCCACACCTGTCTCCCACTGACAGACACCTGACAGCTG
Organism: Pseudamia nigra; assembly: GCA_029823295.1. Classification (NCBI taxonomy): domain Eukaryota; kingdom Metazoa; phylum Chordata; class Actinopteri; order Kurtiformes; family Apogonidae; genus Pseudamia; species Pseudamia nigra. Next base: position 14,913 of record JAQQAE010007682.1, on the reverse strand, counting down.
AGCAAATGAAGTTGTACATCAAACAAGAATGGAACAGAATTCCACTGAGAAAGCTTCAACAGTTAGTGTCATAACGTTTTTCTGCAGGTTAACATGAGCAGATCTACAACATTTTTCAACTGCTGCTATGTCTCATGAAAACAGAGGGTGAAATTTGCTAAATCAAAGGCTGTTTGGGTTTTGGTGGCATGTATCACATGAACCTGAAATGCAGTCGACTGAACTAGTTGCAACTTTCTTGTATGTTTTGTTGTGAATAGACACACATGATGGCATCATTCACATGGGATCAAAAAATATTTGTCTCTTACCATAGGTGGCCATTCATATTTTTTCCAAAGTTTGGTCCCATAATCCAGGGGGAAAGGGTGTGATTTAATCACTTTGTAAATGGCACAAGAATGTCATTTTAAATTGTAAAACATAATATTGCCAAGGCTTTAGGGTGTGAGTCTGATAAACTGATAAGCCATTATTTCATTAACACACTGATGTTGGTGACAGATTATGATTGGCGCTATACAAATAAAGATTGAATTGAATTGAACTGGATTCTGGTGACCTGGAAATTATATTAGAAGCTTAGAAATACTGTTGTACAGAGAAGATAGAAACTGATGTATTTTTAGAAACAAAGGCATTATGTATCCTTCCAAATGTACGTAATTTCCATTTTTGAACTACAGTTTCTTAAGTTAAGTACATGTTATTGAAGTTGCTTGCAATGCACAAAACAAAGCTAAATATAAACAGTTTTCTATGTATAAACAGTTTCCTCTAATTCAGAGTTTGTCTCACCACAGTTATCTGGGCTAGACAGAGAGTCAGCAGTGGGGAAATACATACAATGCAACAGATCTTGGGATTTCTTAACTTGCTGTGATGCTTATCTCTATAGTGAACAGCTTATGGGTGATTTTAAATAAATGTATTAAATATTGGGGTTTTTGGGGTTTGTTTGCCACCAAATTACTCACAGTATACAATGCTTTTGCTCAAATGAAGACATTCATATATTCCAGTGAATCAATTACAAACTTGTCATTTTTGCATGTTTTTGTGTAAATATTCCCTGCAGAGCATCAAACACAGCGAAAGGTGACAGGACACAGTGAGGTCAGCCATGGTGTAGGACCTCTACACAGTTATCTTGTTTTTAGAAGACATAAATCACATGAAATCCACTGGTTCCTCTCTTCTTCAAAGGCCTTTGTTTTACAGCCTCAGCACAGAGGTTATCGGCAGGGCAGCAGCAATAGTGTGTATAATGGACCTACTTACACTGCCTGATAAGATGCATTGAGAGTCTGTGACTCTCACTTTAGGCAGTCAATAAAACGAGGGAATCAGGGTGTTTTTTCAGGATTTGAATTATATCTCATCAATGTGACAGCAACACCGTTTTTTGACGCAGACATGTCTGCCAATATAAACTGTGGAAGAATTGTTTGACTTCCTGTCTGTGGTTTCTACAACTGACCCTGTCCAGATGATTAAATGACTCTGTGCTGCAGGTTTCAGCGCCATCATCCCTGGCTGGATCAGAAGGTTATACACACAGCCGCGTACAGTAGATATTGATGTCGTCGATAAAAGTGTCTTAGAGTTATGTCGGTCAACTAGATGCTCCAAGGTTAAACAGTGTTAAGCACACCTTCTCCTCCTCGTTAGACTCTGTTTGTCTCAGTGTCAATCACACCATATGTCAACCTCTTTTATGTTTGCTTGTTCACTCATAGTGACAACTTTTCTTGTGCTAACCGCCGTGCCCCCCTCAATCCCGCCACAACTAATGGTAGGTCACCCTCACGGCTCTGCGTGTGTTGAACCAAGGAGCCCTAGTGGGAGGAGGGTTGAATTGGGGACATCGGCTATAGCTAATCACTACTACTGTGGTTAACGGTTGTGCTGTGGAAGCACTAGCCTAGCAGCCATGTGATCTCCAGCTAACCTTGCCCACGGGTCTCTTTTGTCTGCACGCCGCACACGGCTGGCTCTATCCTTTCTGTGTTATTGAGTGGGTTGAAGGGGGGGCTAAATCAATGGCAAATCTCTGGCACTGTTCTCAGGACAGTGACCGGAGCCCAGTCTGTTGGACCCCTTTGCCTCCCTTCAACCAAACCCCCACACTCTCCTGCCTCCCTCAACTGGTCCTCCACCCTTCAGTCACCACCCCCCCAACCCCTCCTGTCTGATTGACACTTGAAAGGTGGCCGAGGACGGGGCCGGAGGCGATGTTCCACGCTCTGGAACCCTCCGTGCAGGGGAACAGCTGGTGACATCTGCAGAGAGGCCCACAAAAGGCAGTTGAAAGCGTGCAATCGCGCCCCCTCCTTTTCTTCTTCCCTTGTCTCTACCACTCTCTCCTCTGTTTCTCCCTCTCGCCCTCTGTCTCTCTAGCCCTGCTCTCCCTCCTCATTCTCTCTCTTTCATTTTTACTGCTTCTGTCTCCACTTCTCTCTGCCTCAGATGTCCCTTCTATCTCCTAAGAGCTGGCCCTTTTGACTAAAGCAGTGATACAGGCACCCAAGCGCCTTTGAAATGAATGCTTTAAACTTGAAGAGCTTACGCTGAAGCATGTGTGTCTGAGTAAAAGAAAGACGGGGTACAGAGAGAAAAAGGGGGGAGGCAGAAAGTGAACACCTGTATGTTGTACCACAGCAAAACAGAAACATTTTTCTGTCTTTAAAATAAACTCCCTCTAGTCATTTAATGTGTCTGCCTGTTTCTTCAGTGAGAATTCACCCAGTGTCTCCATGTTTGATCTTCTTACATGGAAAACTATTGATTGTATTGATAACCATGTGCACACGCCCAGTTAAAAGCTGCCTTTTAAGAGGCCCCGTTGTCCCTGTTCAATGGCATTACCCCAGCTCAGCTCACAGTGAGTGCTTGGGAAGCGGAAGGGGGTATCGACTCCCGTTAAAAGAATCCGAGCGCGTTCACTGACGAGACACACATCGCCCACAGGAATGTCAAACTTCCGATCCATTCCCTCTCTGCCCATCTCCCTCCCTCTCCATCTTTCTCTCTCATCATTCTGTTGTTCTCAAAGGCTAACACTGTGTTATCTGCCCTCTGGTGCATGTTTTTTAGATTTTACTATTAAATGGAGGGAATTTACATACTTGTGAATAAGCTTTTGTTTACACACAGTCTTGTATTCTCTTGCATGTATCTTGTATCTGTGAACCAAATTTCCTCAAAAGTTAACTTCTGGGTTGTCCACCTGGCCACACCCTACAATTCCAGGTTTCCCCTCCTCCCTTCAGCTCTGTCACCTCCTCTCCATCTCTAAGAATGTAAAGGTGAGGTCAGAAGGTCGGTGTGCTCCATGTGCCCTCTTGGCATCAATATTTCAGAGCTGTGTGAATCCCTCCTTTCAGGGAGCCAGCCTTGGTGACTGAAGGTATCTTCAGGACCCAGGGGCTGGCTGACGGATGAGCACAAAGCACCCGTCAAGCTCCAAGCAGCACCGCAGCTCACACGGTCTGCGTTATGTGTGTGTTTGTGTGTATGAGAGGGTGTTGTGTGTGTGAGTGTAAGCAGAAGGCTCGGGCAGCTCCCCTGCGGTCTCCTTTGTTGGGCTAACCTGCTGTTTGAATGGAGTGGGAGCTGTGAGTGACAGAGGAAAGTGTAGCTGGTGGTAAAGTGAGATATTGACCTCTCAATCGCCATGGAGGGTGAGCGGGGGACTAAAGCGATCAACACTTGTGTGTGAATGTACAGGATTCATCCATGAAATGTGTGTAGAACTTATGAATATGATTTTCTCAGGGCATCAAATCAGAAAGTGTAGATTTGCACTCAGACCGCACAGTGTTTACATCTTAACTCTGTCCTTCGGTTTCGTTTTATATGTGTGTGAAGCAGAAACTGTCCCTGTCTGGTGAAGTGGTTCCATGAAGCAAACTAGCCTAGCTGCTCAGTAACATGAAACAAGATTCCCCCCAATGATAATATTCAGTTTCAGCTCTGCCAGCGTGTCCTGTCTGCCCCTGTCCAAAGCCCCTCCAAGACAAAGGGGGAAGGAGCCTGGCGGGGGAACAGTAGCTTCTTGTTATTATGACATGTGGTAACATGAACTCCTTGGAAGACTTCTCCTGTCATCCCGGCCTGAGGTCCTCTTTATTCCACAGGCAGGGGATCTCGAGGTCACGACCTCCCGGACAGATTATGTTGGAACACACCGCGCTGTGTTGAAACTGAATTGAATAAGTTTATTGGCTAAGCCGGTGATGGCCCTTTGTGTGGACTCCCTTGGGAGGTTGAATACAGATTAGTCCGTGGATTGACTATTCATATCAGATTGTACTCAGTCACAGTTATGTCTGACACCAGGCTACCCAATTTCTTTTCTTTAAAATGTTTAAGTGGCAAATAAGCTCCACTGTGATTTTCATTATCAAGGATCATTATATATGCTTATTTCTTGACATGAAATACTCTAGTGGCATAATGTGGGCACCTGTTGAAAACCTATTAATATGCCTTTTATATATCTACCATACACTTTGCAACCAATGTTGCCTTTGATTTACTTTTATAGTCTACGGGTTTCACATGTTGCTTTTGAAACCTCTTACCTCACCTGTAAAACAAATAAAAATCCTTATAGTGTGGTAATAAAAACCAGTAAAACAGGGGCAATCTGATAGCTGAGTGGTTAGGGGAATATGGCACAGATACCCTCAGATGTGAATGCCCAGTTCACTTCCTGGATGGCTTGACCATTTGCTGCATGTCATTCCCCTACTGTCTTTCCTCACATTTTAGCTGTCAAACAAGGACAAAAATGTCCTGAAAGGTAACAATACAAACAACTGTTGAGCTGCAAATATTTGATTTCTTAATTATACAGTGTCGAAGTCATAAAACATGTGACAACATGAATTATCCCGCCGTAATATTTTTCCACTACAGGTAAGTTTGCTTGACAAAAAGTGTCAGTGACACTTGGCCCCTGACAGAACCCTGCTATTTTTAAAGTCTTATTTGTTGCACTATTAATATTCTCACTCTGTAGTCCATGGCAGGGTTCAAAGGCGCACGCCATGGTGTAGGAGATGACAAGTCTGCTGTGGCACAGAGCGAGCCAAAAAAGTGACAGCAACGTGGCTGTTCTCTCTTGTTAACGAAATAAATAAATGTGCTCTGAAAAGCCAATAAGCGGCGGGCGGGAAGCAGAGCCAAGGATCGCTGCGTCAAAAACAACCGCTTCAGCCATTAATCTCTCTAACTCTCTTCACCCCCCTTCTCACTTTCTCTCTCACTCTCCTCTGAGAGAATTACTGCCATAGATGTATAATTCACGGTGGTTTGGCTTTAGAAGGCAGCGGTTCTGTTGGAAAACATGGTGACAGCCAAGTTAGTGCACCCTCTCATTCAACTCAGCCACCTGTTCACTGGGGAGGGGGCAGAGAGGGAAGCGTGATTTATATTTCATCTTTCCTCCCAGTCTAATGACTTTGTTGCACAGTCGGGGCTGGAAATCGTCTCATGTATTAAAGATGACAACTTAAAGGAATCCTAAAGCCCTGACATGATTGAGCATGAGGCAGAAACTTTTGGTTGTAGTTTAGATTGCTTGTGTCAAGTTTAACTAATCAACTTGCCAAGTCCAACACATCATTTCAAGCCCAATCAGTGTCATTAACTTTAAAAGAGCATTAATGTGAATTCAGGTCAAATTAATATTTGCGCTAATCTGAAGTTTTCATTAAAAAAAAAAAACCTTTGCAAACCCTGAGATCTTGAAAATCATAATTCATGTGGTTGTTTTTAGATGTACGTGTATACCTACGTCCATGTATCTCTACACTGTCAGTACCATTTATTAGCGAGGCTTGATTTTTGGAGGTGAGAAGGAATAACATGTTAGGGCTTTGGCACCCGCATACTCTCGCCCATCTGCGCAGCTCCTGCATCAGTCTCAGGGTTTCCTCGCTGATGATGAGGGCTGTCATAGGCTTTTTAACCTCCTAACTGCTGCTCCCCACCGGCCCTAATCACACATTAATGACATCAGGAGGACCCCGGGGCTGGCCACGTTGCTGCCTGCGCAGACAGAGTACTGATGAAGAGGGCAATTACCGACCAGCAAATAGCATAACCTCTCCTGATCTGTGCAGGGGTTATGGGCTATTAATGCACAGGTTATGCTCACAAGATATAGCAGAAGCTTAAGGAAGGATCTGGTGTCAGAATAATTGGGGAGGTGTGTGTATGTTCATGAATTAGCATCAAGGAGGTTGTGTAATTACTATTTAAAAGTAGTTTTTTTCTTACATCTGTGACCAAATTCTCACCTTTGGCAAGTATGCATGTGAGCAAGACTGATTACAATGCAGGAGGAATCAAACTGTTAAGCACTGTTGAGCGGAAAAAGTATTCATATTTCATTAAAATATCTTTGATTTTTCAAAGACACACACAACCACTTATCCTCCGCTTCACACACACTCAGTCACGCTGTGCTTTCAGTCCTGTCCGTTTCCTCGCTTGGAGATGAGTGAGAGTGTTTGTATGAAATATTAACAGGCCATTTGCTCCTCTGCTCCGCTGTTTGAGAGCTGGATGTTGGCCCTGTGTCTCTGGTCCCTCTTTGAGGCCATCTGGTGGGTACGGGCACCAGGGAGGTTTTCCGGGAGGGGGCCCTGTCACCCAGGCAGGCCAGCCCAGAAAGCAGCGCCGCCCTAGGGATTGATACACCCGACCTGCTGGGTGACGGAGCATCAAAGCACTCCAACCTGCCAGATCACTGTACATGCGACAAGGGCCACTGATATGTAAACGCTGCTGCTCACCATCATTCCCCTTGGGGATCTGCTGAAGTCTTTGTGCCACTTCTGAGGGGCTGTTTTCATTGCAGTTTATGTGCTATTTATGTTAGTGTTTGTAGAATGGCGATTGGTTACACAGCCCTTGACAAAATGCCCGGGATGCCTTTGGGCAGATTTTCTTAAAAAGCAGTGCCCCTTGTTTGAAAATGAAAAAAGAAAAACAGTTGGAAGATTCCTTTCATTCTCAAAAAAATGCCCCTAACTTTAAATTAAGAATAATTAGAAATGTTATAGCTAAATTGCAAAAAGCTGGAAGGCATGAATGACACAAGTAAAGGAAATTGAAATCTGACCAGACCACAAGCTGTTCTGCACCAACTGCCACTAAAATGACAAACTAATAACAAGTGAGACAGTAACTGCACAATGTTTTCTTCCCACGCAGCATTTCATAGAGACACCATACTTTAATGACATCAATCAAATATGCTTTAGAGTAAGTATATGCCATACAATTTGTGTGTGTCTGTGGTTGTGTGTGTATTTGTTGACATTTGATGTCCTTGTTCTAGGTAATGGATTTGTCCCTGGCAGAGACAGGGGCTGGGCCAGAGGCGGTCTTATGAGGCCCCTGGGTTAAGGAGGCTGCATTAGCCCACTGCTAACTGATTGCTGATCAGACAGCTGGTGCACACACATGCATAGACATGACTGCGCACATACATATGTACACACACACGCATACACACGCATACACATAACAACTGCACTATTACCGTAATTAAATGCTCCTGAAATTAAAACGCACTCATTTAAATGGTCAGAAACAAACAATGAAAAGTAATTGTATGAGGCTTTAAGAACCTGCGTGTTTTCTTAATTAGAGTAATGTACTGACAGATTTTAGTGGGTTTGCAGAAATCATTTGCATTTATAAAAAGCATGCAATGTATTGCATGATCTAAATAAGCCCTATATGAATGCAAGTGTATAGAACAAAGATTAGATTTGTATTATAAAGAGCTGGGTTATCACTGGGACGCTGGTTTTGTCAGAAAGCCTGAGGAGACGAATCATACTCATCTGCATTCCAAACCATCCCTGGCCTCATCTCAGGCAGAACAAGTCACAAATGCACATACAAAACAGGAACTACTAAAGCACTTGTTTTAGCCATGCAGTGTGCACACTCACTTATAGATTTACACTCTCCCGCACAGTCTCTCTCAGAGACACACACCATGTCTTGGCCCTTCTGTGGGTGGTGGGTTGGTGCCAGGATAACGGTGCCATGAGTGTCCATGTGTGACGCTGGCAGCACCTGGGGCCTCACAATAAAAACACAGCCATCATCAGAGGTCTTATTTGCAGACCAGAACACTGTTACTTCTCAAACACAGAAGAGCTTGGTAGGATCCACTGGCACCATTCTCCAAATTTGAACAGCAATCCTGTTGGGCTTTACTGGGAGTAAAATTCATTTGATGCACTACACATGATGCACTATCATGATAAGGACTAATATTCATACCAAGTTTACTGTCACTGTGTAGATTTAAGGCCCGAGGCTTCAAAAAACTCTTTATTCATAAAGAAAGCATCCAATTACTCTGCTGTATGAAAGGGTGGTTTGGCAAAGCACTAAAGCCACAAATGGCTCATGGAAGTGTGACACTACGGAGAAGAATAGATTTGATAGTGTGTTAATGGACAATTTCAGTGTAGGATTACACCCCATGGGAGCAGCTATACTGTGTAGTGTATGATCACAATAAGGCTCAAAGGCTCTCTCTCACACATACACCCACCCACACAAAGACAGACACATATTCTGTTACTGAAACATTGGGATATAATTTGTAAAGTGAGTGTTGAGATTGATTTTATACTTGAAAAGGTGTGTTTGCATGGTAGGAATTAGCACAATTGAGAGGAAGAAACAAGTCCTCAAGGCCAACGGCAAACTATGCCCATGTGTATTAGAGAGAAAGTGAGAGAGGGTGACCATATGTAATGGTTAAATAAGGCAGATTGAGGTGTTAACATCATTATTGCACATTTCCTCCCATGAAGTAAGGCATTGTTTCCCCTATTGCTATCAGGATGGGAATACCATAATCCCAGATTAAAAAAGACGGGTTAGCGGACACACATGAACACACAATGAGTCTTTTGTATTTGTGTGTGTGTCAAAGCGTTATTGTTTATGGGTACGGCTTAGACACCTGCGGGAGGAGGAGAAGCGTTCTCATGTGCACTTCGCAATGTGCAGCTTTCTATTCAGCATTAACAGCATCCTCAAATATGAAAACATGGCCATGGAAAATTGACAGGACTCAAATGGCATTTTAATGCAATGATTTTTGACATAAGGTGCTGGAAATTGTCATATTTTCTTGTTGCATTTGGACATGTTCAACAAGGGCATAGGTTTCAATTGAAACTGGGAGGGACATTTTTTTATTGCGGCATCTCTGGAAAAATTGAAGAAAGTGAAAATGAAAATGAAGACAAGTGACAAATAAAAAAAGCAACAAAAACAAATAGGATAATTGAGAAAATGAACAAAAAAATGATAACACTATCAAAAAGTGGGACCAAAAAATTTATAATAACCTACAAAATATCTGCTCCGAATGAATCCACATGATTTGATTTTTTGACAATTTTTTACTCCTTTACTCTTTAAATATAGATATTGATAGGTATGAGATGAACATTTAACTTGAAACTAAAATGAACTAAATCAATGAAAATAACAAAATAAGCAAAAAAATAAGATTCCAAAAATGAAAGAAAATGATATCAAAAAAATAATAATCAAGAAAATGCACATTAGCAAGAAATTTTTAAAAACAGCCAATATATTGGAGAAAATGGAAAAAATGATCCTGATGACCAAAACATCAACATCCAAAAGTATATATGTAAAGAATGACTTTAAGAGACACAACAGTTTACATTTACATTTTCTACTGTTATAAAACGCAGGAATTTAAATGTTGTTTGGGGGGACAAATGCACATTATATTAACATGGGGGGGATTCTCCTCCCATCCCCCCTGAAATATACACCTCTGGTGGTCAGTGTACAATATCCTCATGACTCAGATATTTCTATAGCCAACAAAGCTTTCACATACACCAACAAACTTCCACAGACAGAGCAGATTCAGAATTATTCAATATATGACACAGATTTTACTTAATGTAGTTCATCTGGGGTCTCCCTGGCCTTGTGCAAGGGTCCATTCTAAACCTAATAGTTCTCAGACAGCCATGCAAAAGAATCTGTAGGTCAGAGCACAGGCTGCAAAAAAGCAGCTCACAAGTTGCACACTGTGACAGATGTCCTCTGGAAGATTTCTCTGTCTGTCTCCCCCCCTCATCCTTTCCATGTCCATCAACCATCCTTCCCTCCCACCCGACTCTCTTAGTTCTTCTAAGCTGGGAGAGAGCAGTGAGAGGTGATCCCGGCCTGCTTAACCTACTTCCCTAGACCCTGCTCTTAAAACGTATGTACGTGTTTGTGTATGAGTGTGTTTATGCATCGGGATAAACTCTTAGTGCTAATCTAAGTTTCTACATTTCAAGCAGCAGACGTGGTCAAACCTGCATGTTGACTTGGTGATTTTTACCAAGTCAACATGCAGAGCAAACTTATTTTAAGAAATCCATGTGAAAGACATGTTAAACCTCCAAGAAAGCATATTTTCCCACCTGAGGCATAAAATGGATATTAATATGACCTGTTTTTCAATCAAAAACATAACAGGGTGGTATGTGACTGGGTGCTAAATGTTAACCTAAAATGGCTGCCCGTTCACAGTGTGGTTAGCTTTCTGACTTAGCATATTTGATTTTAATTTAAAATATAATTTACTTTGCATTAATAATGGATTTTTCTTAAATGCAAAAATATTGTATTTATCTATTTTGTGTGACTGGGTGGTTAGGTTAAGCTTCATAGACCCTGTTCAAAGTACAAAACCAATTAATAAACAGTGTTCAATAATGTGGGAACTTACCTGCTTTTGAACTATGCTCCTCAAATAATGTCACTTCTTCTTTGTCATGTAATTTAAAGTGACAGTACATTTTTATAGACAGAAAAAGTAAGTTTAACAGGGTGGTAAGACAAACTGAGGGACACACAAAAATCAACGTTTTTACAAAAAATTATATTTTTGTTTTAAATAAATATACAGTGGATCTCAAAAGTCTGCACACCCCTGTTCAAATGCCAGGTTTTTGTGATGTAAAAAATTGACACCAAAAATGGACACCAAAAAATCCTCAAAATAAGCAACAAAATGAGCAAAATCATCAAGCAAGTGAACAAAAATCTACAAAATAAGCAGCAAAAATTGAACAGGTTCAAACCCCTTTTAGCCAAAGTTGTCCCGTCTCCACTCAGACCCACCATCCCTGTCACAAAGGTTGGATTACGGACCCTGCAGTAACAAACTCTTCCATGTCATTTGTAGTGAAACAAAGATCAATCAGTCAGATGAAGGGAGGGAGTCTTTAGTTAAAGAGAAATTAAACAGAGGGAGGGCACGGTGCAGGGAGGAGGTAGTCTCTTAAATAAAGAGAAATTAAACAGATGAAGGGAATGGTGTCTTTAAATACCGCTCAGCCACTGTACGGCCTCCCTCATCCTTTAATGTAATGAGAAGAGGCGGAATAAAAGGTTTGGCCCTAGGATGAAAAGGTGATGGTGGTTTTTATTCTTCTTTTTTTCCCTGAGTGGTGAAAGCCTTATCCTAATGTAGATTAGATGTTAAATCTGACACACAGAAGGATGAAGCTTTGGTTAGAGTCTGCTCACCTCATTTCACTTGGCCTGCCAAAAGAGACAGGGTGGTTATTATTATTTTGTAATGAATGATGGATAAAAAGCAATATAGGGTTGTATGATCAGGTTCTGCATTCTGCACAGTCAGTGGCACACATAAACAGTGAGACATAGAGTAAACAGCGATAGTACTCAAATAAATGTATCATTACTTTATAATTCTAATGACTCAAGTCAAAGGAGAAGTACTCATAAAAACAAGTACTGTGATTAAAGCAATATCCCATAAAAAGTATGTAGTGAGTAATAACATGGAATTGATTACAACCTAATATTATACTTTGAGACAGGTATTTTTGTTTCTTTCCACAATGATTTTGACCTTTTTTTGTTCATTTTACTGATTTTTGTTGCTTATTTTGTTTTTTCCCTTTTAATCAGTGTCATTTCTCATTTGTCCATTCTTACTAAATTTGTTGTTTGTTGTTGGTCATGTTTGTTAATGTTTTTGATCATCTTTGCTCATACTTCTGTCTATTTTGCTTACTTTTTTCAATTTTATTTACATTGTTTATTTCTAATTAATTTTATTTTCTTCCTTTTTGATGATTTTCTTGCTGATATTGTTCATTTGTACTTAAGTTAATTTTATAACTTACTTGACCGCTTCATTTAGTCAATTCTTTTTTTTCGTTTCTGTGATTATCTTTGTACATTTTTGCTCATTTTGTTGCTTGGTTTATTCATTTGGATGATTTCCTTCATCATTTTTCTCATTGCTTTAATTGAATTGATTATTTGGCTCTGCCTTTTAAATTTCAACCTTTTTACTCCTAGTCATTGAGGTGGAAGAAAATGTAGCTGGGTATAAGTACATTTTTTATCATCACAAATGTAACTGAGTAAGAGTTCAAAGTATTCTGTCAAACAACTACACTCTGAGGTACATTTTATGGGAAAAACTACTCAAGTGCATGTGAACAAATACACTGTCCTCACCACACACTGCATCTCTGGGTGTATCATAATGTCTGCTCATCTCCCCCAGACTAAATTTGAGGCTAAATACCATTTTTTGGTCAAGCAGGTCATTAGTGAGTGACAGAGAAGGAAAAAAAATCTGTGTGTGTGTTTGTGTGAGGGTTTGCGTGTGCGTGCATTTTCTCTGTAATAATAATCCCTGTGAAATCCAGATTTCTCAATCCGGGAGCTCAAGCTGACACTTTAAATAAAATCATTCTAATCCCACATGGTAAGAGAAATGAAAATGAGGAGATTAACATGGGGGCACCCACCCACCTCCTCCCTTGTCTCTTGCACTCACCCCTCTTTCTCCCCCTCGCTTTCATCCTCGATCTTACATCGCACCCTCCATAAAGAGTGTTTTCTTTAGACCTTATGTCAGCTGAGACGCTTTTAGCTGTAAATGTCTGGAATTGTTTGGACAGTGTCCTCTGGAATATGTGTGTGAAAGGGGAGGTTGGTGTGTGTGTGTGTTCACATGAAACCAGTTCTACCAGGGGAATACAGTAATTGGACACTGGCAAGACCACTGATCCAATCAAATGATGGGGAATGATCTCTCTTTTTCTCCCTCTCTCTCTCTCCCTGTTTTGCTACCCTAAAAACACAAATTCACTCCCAGTTCATTCACGCTCACACATGAATTTATGAATGAGTACAGTCTCAATTAGTTGGAGCTTTGCAGCTTTTTGTGCTTACAACCCTGTGCTTCATTTTCTTCATATGTGAAGTCTGCAGAGAAAAAGATGTTTTGTCTGTGTGCATGTTGAAGGTAAAGCTAAAACCCATAAACAAGCTCCAAGACGACAAACAATGCACTCATGAACTTTGCTGCACAATGTATATACTGTACATTTAATCTTTCCAAAAATTCTCGCTTTGCACTTTTAACAGGCTTATGGGCTTATCACTTTGCATGCCTGAGAAACATCTCCTTAGGCCTTTTTTTCTGGAAGTACAGAGGATCCTGTTTTCATTAAAATATTACATGTGACCTTTTATGCTCAGAAACAATTCAGAACTAGAAAGCACTCAGTGAGCGTAGACCTCCACCAAGGCAGCTCAGTTTCTCTTCATAGTGGGACACAACAGTGAAAACTAATGATAACGTTATACGAATTGTCAGTTGATGTTATTTTTTATGAGTTCAATAGTTATTAAAAAAAAATATATATTTCCATAATGGTGGTTTTATTCTGGATCTAGTCCCACAAATGCTGAAGATACATAAAATCTGGGGGTAAAATGATTGAATCAGCAGACTTTTCACAACAATTTGGTGTCAGTTCCAGGTCTACATCTTTATTTGTTACCATACAGTAGTTATTTTTTCTCAATCCCTGTAAGTATAAGCATTGTGGATCACTATAACTGGAATATTATCCATATCTGGATCAAATCTTGTGGTTTGATAAAATCTACTGTGTTATGTTTTTGGCTAAATTGTCTGGATGTTATTTATGGCATTACAAGGACAAATGTTGAGTTAGGTTCTATCTCACAATGGTGAATATTCTGGATCTAGGTAAGGATCCAGATCACTACCACAATCTAATACAATTGGTCCTTGTGCCATTTTTGACTGATTCTGAAACTTTTATCCAAATCCATTCCTAACTTTTCAAATATGTTGTGAACAAACAAACAACAAGCAATAAACTAATGCTGACAACAACATCACCTACTTGGCGGAGATAATCTGAGTCAAATTTATTGTCCCCCACTGGAAATGTGTCTTGGACAACAGTGCTATATGTTGCTGCATTCATATTCAGTCACAAAACTTTAAAATTAGAATACACTCATCAGAGATACAGACCCACGCCTCCTACGGCCCTCCTGAAGTCAAGACATGATAAATGTTCATTTATAGGGCTGACTTGTGCAAACATTTTAAAGAAAATATCAGCAATGAGTAATAGTGTCAACTATTAATGTCAGTAACTATGATTGATGTATTTATTTACCTTCACCAGAGAACATATACCTTAACAGAACAAAAACAGACAAAAGAAGCCAACTAAAATTACGGTCAATGGTCACTGAATTCAGTTTATGATTACAGTTTTGAATTTAGATTATGATGTAGTGACTGCCTATTTTCTTTACCAAAAGTATACCTATTTATAAAATTGTGCCGTATTATGGATATTAAAAATCTTAATATTGTGTACAGTGGCTTTGTTTTGAAAATGAAAAGCTGAAAGATGTTCCATCATTTTAGTTTCACTTTCAGTTGCAACTGACAAGTCCCCATTGGCCATGGCATAAACCAGTGCTTCTCAATTATTTTCTGTCATGCCCCCCCTA
>JAQQAE010007681.1:0-15698 GCA_029823295.1 Pseudamia nigra | reverse complement strand
TACGGAGTCTAGTGCAGTCGTAATGTGTGAATATGGACATTAACGTTTGAACAACGTTTTGTTGACATTAATTTTAGTGCAGCGCCATCCAGTGGAAGCATTACGCAACTGCAGGCAGTCCTGCCACTTGTTGTAGCACAGCGACATCTGGTGGGTGCATGCCGCAACTGCGCCTTATAATCCGGTGCGGCTTATGTATGCAAAAAAATAAAAAATGTGACATTTTTGGACAGTGCGGCTTATAATCAGGTACGGTTTATAGTGCGGAGATTACGGTAATACAAAGTTCATTCAAGTGCATACATAGCTTCATTTACATAATAATAGATTGTTTTCCCTGAGACACGCTTGACTGTAGCTGTGGATAATTACGGACACTAACAACACCAAAATATGACCTTGTTCGGCAATGCTAAGTGAAGTCTTACTGAGTCAGGAACTACTAGAGGTTAGCATTAGCTTACCCATAATACCCCTGGCATACTATGCTCTGGGAGTTCTGCCACTATTTATCCAAATATGGGTACTTCCTGTTTTTGGCTCATCCAGGAAGTCACAACATGATTGGCCTTAAAACAGCCATTCAGAAACCTGTGGGTGATATTTGTTGACTAATAGATACAGTCTATGGTGTCACCATATCAGCCCCGTCACCTCCTCCCTGTGACTGAAAGAAATGGCTTAGATGTGGAGTGAATAAAACTGAGCCTCAACGAGACTTCTGGCTCAGACGTACTAGTCTATTAATGCACCGGTGGCCTTAATTATGCACAACATTGGTCTGCGAATAATTGAATAAGTTACTGTACATACAGTAGCAAGTCACCTCCTGTGCACTGTTCACGGAGACCGAACCACAGAGCCCAAAACCATTTTTGTGTAAGGCTGTAAACATGTTTGTCTCTGCTCTAAATTTGGACATTTTAACATGGTACTGTATGACGATTGATCATGGACTGGACTGTACATGATGTACATGACCGTCTGTGGATGCAGTGCATGGGCTCTTATGGGTAAGCTAATACTAAATGCTAGCTTTTAAGGGTGCAGTACAGCTTCATTAAGTTGACAACCCCCCACGACCATATTCATACTATCTGTCAGGAAAAGTATGTGTTGTTACATAAATGCAGGTTGGCTAGGTGTGACTTGGTCCAACTCTGTAGGCAAACGAAGCTGTCATACAATACCTGTCAATCAAAGCCAAGCAGGGCGGACATCTGTCAGACTATCTAGGAATGTAAAAAAAGGTAAAGATTGACTTATTAAAGGGTCAGAATAAAATTTTTGAGATCATGATCACTGCATAGCCCTGGACCCCGCCCCCTGGGATGGATCTTGGATTCTGCCCCCAATGGACAATAATAGTTCTGTTCCTCAGCCATGGAAGTTGCTGTTTTGAGATATGCAGATAGAACTGACAAACTGAATATGTGTCTGTTCACTCACATTGGTCTTTTCTAGTCCATTATGATCAGATTTGATTTTTTTCCCCATACACTATGTAAAGAAGCTCTGTAGGCTAAAATATACCACATATTTAATTTCATCTTGAACAGACCAGCTGTATGTCATGTTTCTTTTCCACCGTCCTACTCAGAGGCTGTTCACAGGTGATCTGTGTTTTGTTAAGGTGGAGTTTTCTGTCTAGAGATGATGCCCAGAATCAATCAGTACACCTTAAATATGGATAAGGACAGCTCTGACCGGTCTACTTGTTTTTGTTTGCGCTCAACATTAGGAACATTTTTTTTCCCACTGTATAAACTCAGCCCGCTCATCCCTTCAAACACAATCTTAAAAGGTCAGTTTTTGATATTTGCACATATCCAAAAACCTGTCAATGTCCTCTGTCATAATATTTAAAGTTAGATATGTTTTTTCCTTCTGACCCCTTAGTGCATATATCTGTACCAGAGAGGATCTTTGTCTCTACGACAGCAGCCCCAGACCTCCTAATGAGTCACATTTTCTGAATATGCTGTATAAATCATCTTCAAACTGGAATATCATCTGTATATCCCACATGCCTCAGACAGAAAACACTCAGTGACTGATTCAGAATATGCACCAACAATCTGGTCTGTGAGACCTGCCAAATTCAGAATATTGTTATATTCAAAATGATGGGGCAATACTAGTGTGCATGTAAATATAGTCATTTAGTTGTTAAGGAATTACAAATGCAAGCAGAGTACAGTGTGCTGGAATGCCTATGTCCTAAAAGAAATTCACTGATGCTCTATTTAGAAAGATTTGGGAGAAGATTAATCAGATAAAACCAAGTAATATCTCTTTTGTTCCTCACCAGAGAATGTCTTCAGCAGAAAACCTGACTGACAAAAAAGTCGGCTTTTGCCTAAATGTTTCATTGTTTTCCAGAGCAAACTGATAAGTTAGACTTTCATCATAATTGTGATATAAACATAGGCCTGTCTAAAAATAGGGAGAATGGTGGCCGGTGACGTGATCACACACATTCTACTACCTCCATCAAATACTATTACAAGCAAATTATTTCAGGAGTCCTGACGACCATATGACTGAAAAAACTTAGCTATTATATACATATAAAATACAGCTGTAAAACATGGTATAGTATCATGTAGCAGTACTGAAAAAAGCCACCAAAAATCTAGATATATGGCAGTAACTGTAATCAGAGATGATCTTGTTCTCTTACTGTGTATAGCTGAGGCAGGCAGCTTCATTTATGTGCAGTACCATTGATGTAACCTTACACAGTGGAACCCCGGGTTACGGGTTTAATTCGTTCCAGAATCGAGCTCATAAAGCAGAAAAGTCATGACCCGGGACCGGTTTTTCCATAAGAATACATGTAAAACCAATTAATCTGACCCAAGAAAACTCCCATACATACATACCTGTATGTACATGTAAGATATCTGGAAAAGAATGTTTATTTATTATTATTATCTGAAAAGGAATCCATGAAATTAGTATTAAAAATTATTTATGACACGCTACCTTGGAGACAGTTGGCTGCAGGTGGAGGCGGCTTGATGGCGGAGGAGGAGGAGGAGGGAGGGAAGCAGAGACTTAATGTACACGTTCTAAATGTAAAGAGCAAACTTAATCTAAGAAAGAACTTAACACTAACTTAACACTATTTTTTTTGTGCTCTCTGTTGGAGAAACAATTTTACTCGCAACCCGATTTTTTTTTTTTTTTTTTGCACGTGAACAGGTACAAAAATTTGCTCGATTTCCTCCTCGTAACCTGAGAAATGTTTAAGCTGATGTGCTCGTAAACCGGAGCAATACTGTAATTGTATCATATGAAAAAAATCCATTGAGTGCTCTTATCAGAGCTGGTGGTTATCTTGCTCATGTCTATGCAGGAAAAACCCCAGAATCTCCACCATAAACATGTGACAAAAGTCTGTCTGAAATATCACGAATGTAAATGAAACCGTTTATTTACAGGCTCCTCATATTCAGACGTTTGAGCATCAGTTGATGTCTCTGTTTGGTATCATCTAACCTCAGATTCACTGACTGTGAGTTATGTCAATTATCAACATAAAGACCAATTTTCAGCATTCATCGTGCAGATTTTGTTTTTGTCTTACAGGCTTTTAAGTATCAATAGAAAACTCTTCACTGAGGTTTGAGTGACACCTAGGATAATGTTGTCATTTGGCTTTTCATAAAATGTCATATATAAACATGGAAAGTTTCTGCAAATAACAGCTACACTGTTCAAAAACAGGAACAGCTTTTCTACACAGAAGGATATCTGTCAGAAACTGCATCTCACGGAAATTATGTTCATATGCGACTAAACTGCAAATCCAATTGCATTCAGTAATACATGGAACATAATGCAGGTATTATGGTTTGCCACAAATACATTCTGTGTCTCGATTTTGCTGCGAGGAAACATCATTTCACACTGAAGGACCCACAGCGTCTTTAGGTGGATGGTGAGACAAAATCTACCAGAAAATCATCTTTGGTTCCTCTCCCCGTTATGTGTTTAGGTTTAGGCATTAAAATGCTTCGGTTAGCGTTAGGCAAGGATCTGTTTGAACTTTTCTGACTTTTTGAATCAAACCCAGCCCTGGCATATTTTCCCACACCTACTAAAGTGCTTTCAGCGCCTAAACCAAACCATAAAAGGATACATATGCTTCCTTTGAGTCAAAACCAGATGGTATAGTAAATCAAGTTGGAAAATTCTTTCATGCAATGCAGAAGTTGTCTGAAGACAATTAACATTGGTGTTTATGAGCAAGACTTTTGCCACTTCAAAATTATATTACTCAACAACTTCTCATTGTTGAATGTTGCATATGAATATAATTTTAATGAAAGTGGGTCAGAAATGTGCTCATGTCAAAAATAAGACTGCGTGTGTGGTCAGTGACTTTCCACGCGTTTCTCACTTCCTTTTCTTGAATGAATTTTGCTTCCAGGTTGACAGTAGCATCAATAAGATTCTTGTGCAAAGAAAGCCAGGCTCTACTTTCATCCCAGGCTTGTCCAAGTGGAGGGATTTATTGCGCTGAGCTGCTCTGAGACTCTGCATGTCATCCTAGTCATTGCAGACCAGAGGCTCCTACCAGCTGTGTGACCATGGATGTCTAGTCAGATGACGGAGTATATGATTCCCAGGAGGAGCTTCTTATTTTACCATAAACATTCCCAAAGCTATCTTCACAGAGGGATAATGGGAGTATTTTTATGCCTACGCAGTCAGTCAAAGAAAGAATGTTTTTTTTCTTGGACTCTCATGTCAAGCCTAAAAGTAATCTCCTTGAGCCTGTCAGTCAGGGGTCGGGGTCTTCTGGGGCTCGAGGATACTACTTAGAGGGATTCTTTATCTTTAGACTGTAAGAGCCACTGATGTAGTGGGAATGTTGTGCTCCTGTCCATCTTTAAACCCCTAAACCACCTCTGGCAGTGTTAGTCTTTAATCTTCATCCCAAAGCCGCCCACCGCACAACAAACCTGACGTCACCCGGCCCACAGGGCGAGTGTGTGATTTAAGCGTTTGTGCATGTGTGTGTCCTCACACATCCTGAGGTCCTGGTGCGGTGAGCCATTATTCACTCATTCACAGCAAACACAGATGCTCATATTTTCTTTTGACAGGGAAAGTAATTGTCTCACACTTAGATGAAAAAGGCTTTCATTTGAAGAAAATGTACACCCCGCATTGTTCCTCTATTTGATTTGCACAGCTTCACCTCCTCTCCTCTTGTCCTTCAGCTCTTTCTTTCTGGTTCTGCATTATTTTTGGGTTGGTGCTCACTGGCTCTTCAGCAGCATCAGCAGAGGCAACAATTCAGCGCCCAGGCGTGTAGGGTCAGTCACACAGTCCGTAACAACAGCAAAAATGGAAATCAATCATGTTACTGCAATGAGCGGATACACTCATGCAATGTAACCTCTGTCAACTCTGACCTGTGATTTTGACCTGCTGCTCATATACAAACTGCCTTTAAGTTTAGTGAACTGTGAGGAAACGCAGAAGCTCAAAATGGAGGCAGCTACAGAGCCATGGTCCCAAGAAAGACCAGTTGTTTCAACCAAGTTGTCAAAATAAATGCCACTGTTATGGATATTGACGCTAACCCTAACCTAACCCTTCTTCTTCTGCTTTCAGCTGCTCCCCTCAGGGGTCGCCACCCTAACCCTAACCTAACCCTACCCTATGTAATTTGTCATAGGAGGATTTGCTCCTTTTATGGCTTTCTTCAACAGACAGGAAACGTCCAAGACTTTTCCAACCCGAGTGCAAAGTTCACATCCTGACTCTCATAAGGGTCTGTTTAAACAGAAGGACTTTGATTCGGCTCAGAAAAACATGGGGATTATTGTGAATATTGATAACTACAACATGAGCTGTTATCAGATTATATATCGTTGTCATTGTATGTATTTTTTATTTGGTCTTGAGGATTTCTGACTTACGACCAAAATGTCATATGAAGGTACACTGACTTATGACAAAAATATATTTACCTAGCATTTTTACAGAGAATTTCAGTGCAAGTCTATGGTAGCAAAAAGCTACAGATTGACTACCTGATCACTTAATGGAGGGCACAAATAAAACACGTGAAGGTGTGGTGACTTATGTCAAAAATGCATTCACTCAGCATTGTTGAGAAAATTTCAGCTTAAGTCTATGGGAACCAGGATTTTTGGACCCCATTTTTGGAATGAATGGTGCACCAGTGGTTACTGCTGGTATTGCAACTTCAAGTTATTACCGCATCAGTCTGAGTGCACAGCCCTTGTCCTTCGCCAGTGGTTCAACCCAAAAGGAGCCATGCGTGGCTAAAGCACAAATTTTAATATGAATGTACCTAGAAAAAAATAAAATGTTTGTATTATTATAGGACTGCACAATGACTTTTATTCTGGAAAGTTGAATGTCCATCTGCAAAACAATTCACAGCCAACTCGTAGTACTTCACAGTTTGAAGAGAACTTGTAGGTCCAATCCACTGGGCAGTTTTATTTCTGTCAGTTCTCCATTTGTTCCTCCTGAACCACCGTCTGTTTCAGCCATGCAGCTGTTTTTTTGACAATGACGCTTTCATCCTCTTGATGAGGTGTGGCTACATTCACAAAGCAGTATTGATCACTATCTGTGGAGAGGCTATTTGAACGGCTCACATTTCTACAGCATCGTTAGATATATATGGTCATTAAACTCTGCACAGCATTGATAATTTAGGTCTCATTAATTCATTTTTTGAGCATGGTCTGGTTGTTTTAAAACACGTAAGGGGTGAGGTGTTTGTTTTTATAGTTTTGTCTTTTTAAGTTTTAATTAGCTTTTAAATTGGGTTTCATAGATACTGAATTTGTTTTCTAGTTGAATATGCTTAGTTTTGTTTCCATTAGTGTCACTGAGTTGTATTGTGTAATAAATTTAAAAAATTGTATTCACCTTTGATGCAGACAACTAAAAACAACTCTAAAAGATGACGGCACTTACATTGATAATTAAGGTCTCATTGATTTGTTTTTGTTTTTTTTTGTACATGGTCTGTTTGACATGTGATCTGTGTCCAGATACATTATCTAACCTAAAAATTACAAGGAAGTTAAAAAAAAAAACATTAATGCAACGTATAGGATCAGATCTGCCTGACCACATGTGTAGAGAGTCTGGATTGTGTCCAGATCTTGTGCAGGTGTAAATGCAGTGTGTGTGGCTTTTCCTCAGTGTTAATGGTTCATGTCAAATTAATAAATAAGGACATTTGTCCCACCCCCATTTATCCCCCATACCCCATCAATCATATTCAAGCTAAAATTAGCCCAGTCCTCTTAAGTAACTGACAATATTATTTACACATTTTTTTTAGAAAGTGAAAAGTGCATTTTTCTATGTTTATCAGAGCCTTGAGTCAGAATATGATCATAGGTCACCTTTATCATGAACTGCAGTTCCACCAATCAGAGTGCTTTCTGTTGAAAAGTGGGCGGGGACAACACCTAAGTGAAAATAGTTATGAATTATGAGTTATGAAAAGCCCTATGGAAAAACAAGGAAAAACTCAACACTCTTTATTTGATAAACTTCCTTTCAGAAGTATTTAACAGGCACATGGTGTATACGAAGTGACAAACCTGGCATTCACTGGTAACTTTGAAGGGAAGGAAACCGATGCCATGGATGGAACAGATGGAGACGGAAAAGTACAGAGTTGTGGCAGACCATGATCCCCTATGTCTTAGGATATGGCATCTAGACAGACATGAGCAATACAAGTATGAATCAAAGTATCAAGATATGAGATTTTGCAAAAACTGATTTTTCACATGTGTTTTTGCCTGGCATTTATACTTTTGTGCTTGCATGTGCACAGAGGGGGACAGAGTTTTGGGATGGTAAATGTTTTTTGTTGCATGCAACAAAAAATGCATCGTTGTCCAACGTGATGCTACTGTGAAGACCGTCATGGCTGCTGTTGCAGCAGTGCTCTTGTTTCTACTGGTTTGTGTTTCGAAGCACACATTTAGAAGCAATTCGACTTCTTTGTGGGTCCACACCAAACAACTTTGCGCCATGTTTGCTATATTTTCTTCGGAAGCGACAGGCAGGAACAGGAAGTCACGTTGTTTTTTTTTCAGGACTCTGATTGGTTAGCGTGACTATGCTTCTCGTTACACTGTTCCCTGTAGGTTTGGTCCTGATGGCTCTTGATTTATGCAGGTTTGTGTAGATGAAAACTTTTCTGAAAACAATCTGATGTGTATGATGTTTTTATTGAAAACAAAGGGGGGCATATTTGTTTCTAAAAAAAAAACCTGCTTTTAATTCTGTTGTCCATAATTTTCTTTTTTTTCGATAGTTGTTTTTTTCACATTTTAATATTTCCTTGCAGTTTTGTACATTGTAAATATTTTCTTTCAGTATAATTGTGTGCGATTGTTTATACATATTTATTACAGTTTTCTTCTTATTTTTATACAGTTTTCTCTTGTGCACTTTAAGTGTTTGCTGCTAAAGTTAAAGCTAAGCTGAGTTTCATTGTTGTTCTAACAGTGACAATAAAGTTCTGTTCTATTCTATTCTAAAAAAAAACAACTGTAGGAAGTCCAAAAATAGTGAGAGTGATTTCAAACTCCTGTGTTACATTGTCAGGAAAACTACAGTAATTGCACTTTCCAAGATATCTCTCAGCCACGCCTTCCCCTCGTCTCTGCATTTAACGCTGAACCGTCTGCAGAATGAAGTCAATTAGATCATGACTGAACTCGCGCTGAGATCCGTGGTTTTGTCGACGTGTCTGAACTGAAGGTAACTCAAGTGGTCAAAATGTGAGTCGGGGTCCTTGGTGAACACTGCTGATGCTCATGGGACCAACTGGTCGTCAGTCAGTCTGGGTTTTCACTGGCCCTGTGGGCATTAAAACGCTCTTCCTCTTCTCCTGATATGGAAGTGGTGCCTGGGAAGGACTTCCTGCCCCCCCCCCCCCCGATATTTGAATACCGGTTATTACAAGTCCATGTCACGACAGGCAGGGTTAGACATATAGACGACATTTATCAGAATAGATGTTCAAGTGTAAAGGTTGGTGTTTGGTAAAACAGGTTGCAAAAAGGCTGGTCATGACATAATGATGCAGAAAGAAAAGATAATGAGGAAACAAATATGACACTACTAATATAAAATATGTAAACGGAAAAACTGTGGTTAAAAACTGCAATCTGATCAAAATAACCTGAAATATCTGACAATGATGTAAAAGATGCCAAAGAATAAAAATAATTCTTGAAAATAATGTACAAACAAGACAAAAAATAAAAAAATAAAGTTCTTTGCAATCTTTTTTTGCTCATTTGGAGATTACTTTTGTTGTTTTTGTTCAGTTCGGTTTCATTTTGTTGATTATTTTGTTAATGTTAATTTTTGTTTAATTTCTTGATATTTTATTCATTTTTGACCTTTTTAAAATTATTTTGATTGCTGTATTTTTCTTCATTCTCATGCATCGTTATTTAAGATTTAATGATAAAATACATAAAAATGTGATGTTGATTCAGTATAAATATGTCAGTTTACAAAGTTTGATCCCATTTTTGCTCATGTTGTTGCTTATGTTGTTCTTTTTCTTAATTTCCTTCATTATTTTTGTTCATACGGTTAATTACTGCAAATTTTGGTTTTTGCCCATTTTTGTTCAGTCAATTTGTGTAATTGTATAGTTAATTTCCTTGATCAGTAAGTTACAGTAATTATTTTCAGCGTTCCAGACTGTGACCAAAATGGTCCCATTTAGGACCAATTTTTAGGTTTTGCGACTTACATTCTGAGTGTGCGACCAACACTTTGTGCACTTTGGGCCTATTTTGAGCAACTAATCGTAGGACAAAATATATCGCTCCATCATGAGCTATTTTGTGGGGAGCTCTCGTTCACACGGCCTGTAACTTACTCCTGTGTTTTCATATGAACCCCCCCCCCCCGCGCGCCATCCGACCGCATACTGAACTGGTCCAGACATGTCACATGACGGGAAGAGCCGTAGATGCCTAACTTCTGACCTGCGCACCCAACTCTTTCAGGTTACTCTGGATGGTTGATTTTGTTTATTTTTTTTTTTTATATTTCCTTGATTTTATTCATACTTTATAAAATACACTATAAGGTTTCTCTGTGTGCATACTATATCTTGTAGAGCCCTACGTCAGAATTACATCAATTATAATTAGCCTATTATGGTCTGTAGAGTCACTTTATTTACAATTGTTATTATTTATGACCTACCTCATCCTTGCTGTAGTTTTATGTCTTGTTTTTGTCTACTTGTCTAGTTTTGATGGTAAAACAAGCAACTAGAGTCAAATTCCTTGTATGTGTTTGCGTTCTTGGCCAATAAAGATGATTCTGATTCTGATCAAAGTGTTTCCAAGTGTCCAGAACTGGAGTGAGAAGCATGGGAAACATCTGGAAAAGAGTCATAGCCATAATCATTTTGACCTCAGCTGTATATTGCCATGAATCTAATTGTCAGGATATAAAAGGAGATGATAACTATTGACAGGCTGGTTTTCCCCAAAGTCGGTGAGGCATTGCACTCACGTCTGTTTCTGTTTCTCTTCTAAATCCCGACGTGATTCTCACATGAAAACCGGATCGCGTACATTCTGTTTAGTCATGCCGGAGTGCGCCTTCATGTGGCAATCCACAGGGATCTTGTTTTTCTTTCTTCTTTCGCTGATGTTTTTCGCTGCTAATCGCTCAAGCTGGAGTGTCTTTTAAAGATGCCTTGTCATTCCGGCCACGCGCTCCGCCTCGGTGACGTTCTATCCTCAGGTTCACTTTCCGTGAGTTGAGCTTCTTTGTCTGATTCCTTCACATTTCCGCCATCCGGCTCCTTCCTTCTCTCTATTTATTTCCAAACAAAGTGGTGTTGCTGCCGCCGGGAACATGAAACACATCGCTCGCTGTGCGGTGGAGCATTTTTTCCTGCAACAGACCTGCCTGACACTGGGTGTTCTCCACAATAAATATGAAAGCTTTCATGAACTGGCTACAGTCTGGAGAACTATTACACTGCACAGTCAGTGTTAGAAAGTAGAGAAATACTTATCTGTCTCAAAATGCTACCTTCAGTTTATGTTAGAGATTCCAAAATAATACCTGAGATTCAAGGTAGAGATGGGTGATAAATTTATGATGATTTCTCTTGAGAAGCAGGTTTCTCGTGTCTTTTCTTACATTGAATTTCAATAAATCTCTGGTACACTTAATAAAAACTGGCGATCCTTGCTCCATCTTTGCTCCTAAAGGTCTAAAGCTCTACTTTGATGCTTTTTGTACCAAATCATGTTGAAAATCACCCTTTTCACATCAAATTACTTTGTTTTTAAATGATTCAGACTGATTTTTAGGTTAAAATGTTTTTTGTGATGTGTTGCATACATAAAATTGAACAATGACAGTGTATTTTCAAATAAAAACATATTGACAGGACAGAGCATGAAGTATCTTGTGTTTATACAGTTTACAATGAACTTCAAGTTAACATATATTTTAACTGACCGGTTGCATTATTTTCCAACTTGCATTTTTCCACTCGCTTGCACTTATTGAGAGGTTGGGGTGTAATATTAAATTATGATAAATTATTCAATCAGAATTTTATTGCAATTATAATACAAACCTACATATTGCTCATTTGATTTACTTATTTATTTTTTATTTAAAATTAAATGAAAGATGAAAAATCACAGAATCGGGGATAAAAAGGGAATTTAATGTTTTACTTAATCCAAATCAAACTATTATCCTCCGTAATTCTCCGCATATACGTACAGTAACTTTCTTTTTTGCATCCTTGATGTAATTTGTCATTTGTCATTTTTTACACCTTTTTGTGATTTTTTTTTTTTTTTTTACTTTAACGTTTTTTTACATTACGAAAGATTACGAGTTTCACATTGTTTCTCTTATTGCATATTATACAAATTAATTAAAACTACATGCAATTTCCTCAACTTTCAGTCAAGACTAAAATCAGCCTGTAAAAGAATAATTTGACTTTTATCATAATAATCATTAGTATTCACTGGCATCAAAATTCAGTTCAGTCCAATCTGTTTCAATCAAGTCTAGTCCAATCCAATTTGATTCCATCTGATTTGATTCAGTTCAATTCAACCCCTTTAATGCCCTTTTTCCAGCTGGTGCAAACATATCAGCTGTTTTTTTTTTTTTTTTTTTTTTTTTTTTTTTTTTTTTTGCTCATTTCTCATGTCAACACTGTCATATATGTTCACAGTAAGAGGTGTCATTGTTTTCCACTTGAGAAACAATAACGAGGCAGCATCAGTGTGTAACAACACCCCAAGCACCAGCTCTTATTCACAGCCTGGCTGTTTCTCATAGCGCCTTCCCAGCATTCCAGGGGTCTGTACGCTCTCCCTCCACATTCTCAGTGGTCCAATGGTCATCCAGAGGCCTGTGAAAACACAACCGGGTTCACTGGCCTGTCAGTTATTTTACACTTTACGCTTCATTAATCTGCAGTAGGGGATGAGTGAAGTACAACTATGGAGACAGACTCTGCTCTCAGAGTATATTTCATTGAGTTCTCACAAACCATTAGAGATGGCAAAAGTGCACACATTCTATATTCATGTAGTGGTTGTGTGCATGCACGACTGTGGCAAAAGTAGAAGTATGGATTCAACAAGTGAAAAGTAGTTCAACAGTAAAAACATTGAAGTATTTTCATTTAATGCACAAAATGTTTTAATGTTTCATTGCTAGTTTAGATCCCGAAGATGGCAGTTCTTCTGTGTGCGGCCTGTTCTGACCTTAAATTGACATCCATCCTGGGATAATAAAACCCCTGGCTTTTCACATGTATGTTACATCTGATCAAGTATGACTTTTCCTGCTTGATGATAAACCAGCTCCTCTATCAGCTTTTTAATGTTTCTTTGTCAATTTAATACAGTTTTCTGCTCAAACGCTCCTCAAAGGCAACCACTGACGTTTTAAAGGTATACAGTTTTCTGCCTCTAGCTTATTATTCACTGCAGCCGTCACCATGAATCAATCATTACGCCTTCAAAATCCAAAATGGCAACTCTAACCATCTGTCCGCACTGGCTGAGTGACATTTCTGTGTAGCAATAAGTTAAATATGCAGCCTGCGATGGTTGGAAAGTAGCTGGTAGCTGATTGTTTGTCAGGTCACATGTCCACTACAGTCAAAACGGCTTACAACCTCATAGATGTATGAGCTCATGCACTCATTTACAGAGATAAAAACAGTCATAGCGGCGCAGTAGCTACCAGGGAGCTAGCAACTGTAGCTTACTGTATCTAACTACAGGAGAGTCTGCATCTTTCAACATTTTTACAGTTAAAAGCAGAACTAAACAACAAATAAACTCCTTGACAAATGTGAGGCTGTAAGCCATGTTGACTGGAAAGTCACCCGTTTAATCATTTATAGCAGTCTGCCGCAAACGATCAGCTACTAGCTAGCTTTCCAATGTTGTAGACTGCGTCCATAATGCATCCCAGAATTGAAACATGTTCATACTATGCAACGCAGACAAAACCAGGCCTGACTGTATCCTGGCTGATTGGATAGTAGGGCATCCTGGAACACATCCTGGGATTGCTCAGACCTTGATGTGATCAAATTTGATTTGATGCTCCAGGATGGGTGTTAATGCATGGTCTGTGCAGGGCCTCTGGTGTAGAGCAGAGTTTCAAACTCGTGCCACGGAGGGTTTTCCATCCAACCAGTCACTAAAGCGGGTGATTTCATTGATCCCCATTTGGGGGGTGGGGGGCGCAAATCAGTAAAAATCTGCTGGGTCTCGGCCCCTCCCATGGCATACGTTTGAAACCTCTGGTGTACAGCGACATCAAACTTTCTGAAACTCGCTGTGTTGTCCGAGCACAATTTAAAGGCATGAAGTCCACATTTTGTCCACTTTCATTCTACCTGTAATGTGGTACTGATCTGTACTTTTTAACTTGTGTTTCAGCTGTGTTTTAGGTCATTTTCATGTTGTATATTGTGAGATCGATGGATCATCTTGATGCGGTGAAGGAGTGAAATTATAACTATAAGTAAGTAAAGTAAAAATAGTCTAAAGATAAAGTAACACACATTTTCAAAATGTAAGGCGTAAAAGGTAGAGATATTTGTGTTAAAATGTGGTAAAATGGATATTCTGATGCAGTACGGACACTTCACACCTCTACTTACGTACAGTTATGGCAGTAATAAAGTATTTGTTCTTTGTTTCTTGCCAGCTTTGCATATTATCAGAGCTGATATGACTTCAGTTGGAGATGTCGTGAATATCTGCTCTGGTGCTTTGATTTTGAATCTTGGACTTAATTAAATGATTAGATGTTTAATTAAATAATTCACAGAGCCTAATTTTTCAAGGTCTCTCTTGACAGTTTTTAGGTCTATAATATGAGATGGTTAGAATGGCGGCCGCACACGCTGTAAATAAAGTTTTTGTTTGTTTTGTCATCATTCTGGAGGGAAACTGGGAACAATTTTTTAAAAAACTGCTGAATGTTACTGAGTTTCAGCCCGGAAACTTCTCCCTGCTTTTCGCAATAGCCTTGGGCAATAACCGCCTTAATGAAACATGTTTTGTTGATAGATCACAGACAGGAAGACACTCCATCCTCTCTGGGATACAACCCAAATATGACAGTCTGGGGTAATAGTAAGTACACAGACAATAGTGGAAGATTGATGAAATACTGTTAGTTACAAGAGTATTTGTGACATACTGTAAGGTTAACCAAATACATTTATAGCTTGTAAACCTGATTTGTACATGTTTGTTCTACATAAGTTTCCAGTCAGGGTTGGGTGACTTGTAAAATTATAAAGCATGGCAATCTTTTTGGTGTGCAACCTCAGTTTTCCTCCAGTTTTTCTCAGATTTCTTTAGACTAAAGGCCCATTTATATGCAAGTGTGTTGTGTATCCAACGTTATCAAACGTCGCTGGCATTTATACTCCAATGTGTACTTTACGTTGGCACGGACGTACACGATAGATCCACTAGTTGGCAGTGTGGAGTTCAGACTGTCCTCTAGTGTGGAGTTGCATTGGATTTCTCTCTGAAAATACTAAACGAAAATTTTTTTGTCGTGAGTCATTATAGTCTCAAAAATTTTATTTTCACCCTCTAATAAGTGATCTGGTCCATCTTTAATGTTTTGCTCCATTTTTAAGATATTATGGCAGATAATCCGACTAATCACTGCCATGCTGGGGTTTGATTACATGTTGCTATAGTAACTAGTGTCGCCTGTGGAGTCGGACCTTTGTATCTTCTATTTATTCAATATGCTCATAGTTTTACCTGAGATTCACTCGCCTGCAGTTGTGGGTAAGTGTTTACACTAACAATACTGTCATGAGATTTTGTTTATCACTGTTTGGTGAAGTTTTAGCACATCTGTAGGATAGTGATTAGTTAGCCTCCCCTATGCTCCGTTGGCACCGACGCCATTCTTACAAATTTTTATTTATTTTTTTTCAATTCAGTTCTATTTGTATAGCGCCAATCATGATCACTGATTATCTCTAGGCGCTTCACAATTTGAGGCTGAGCCCTCATGACTATACACATGATCATTTTGCATTCACAACTATGGCATACAATTAACCTAGTACATGTTTTTAGTTGTGGGAGGAAGCCGGAGAA
>JAQQAE010007680.1:0-15699 GCA_029823295.1 Pseudamia nigra | reverse complement strand
AAAGCGCCTAGAAATAATCTAGAGATTATGATTGGTGCTATATAAATAAAGTTTGATTGATTGATTGATTGATTGAGTAGTTTTGTATGTTTACTTATTTTGTTGATTATTTTTCTCTTTTGTTCATTTTATTATAAGAAATGTCATTTTTTGTTCATTTTGCTTGCTTTTTTAATTATATTGTCTGTTTTTGTTATTCTGTAAATATGTTGTTTGATTGTTTTGGTAATTTCTGTTTATTTTGTTGATATTTTGTCAATCATTTAGTTAATTTTGTTCGATTTCTGTGTATTATTTTGCTCATTTCTTCTTACTTTGTTGATTACGTTGTCTATTTAACAGTTGGGCTCCATTATAGCTTTCAAACCTCAACTCAGAAATGACTTGTACTCTCTGAAATAAGGAGCCAAATCTAACTCAGCAGAAGTTCATTTTTTCCATTTTCCTTTACATTTTTTATTGTAACTGAGCAAGAGTAAAAAGTATTCTGCAGAACTACTCCCCTCAGAGGCACAATTATTTTGAACAAACTACACAAGAACATGTAAAGGAATAAAGTACTTGACAACTATCCACTTCTGCATATTACATGCTCATTCTTCCTGTTCAGAAGTTATACCATAATGTTTTTATTACATAGACTTTTGCTTCGGTCAATGACTTGCTGGGCCTTGACAGTTAAATGTACATTAATCAGTGATGTGACCTGACGTTGAAGTGAAAACCTGCAGAGTCTGACCCTCAAAGCATATGCGTTGATCGTGAATGGATTTTCATCTAACGTCTGCATGTGCTTTTCATTGATGTAATGCAGGAACAAACCATGCAACAGAAAACAATGTCAAACTAGAAATCAAAGTCCTAGCAATGACATATTTTTGGTTCCTTCCTTTAATTTGTACGTGCTAGACTGGTCTGTGTTTTACTAGTGTGAGCTAGTAAAACACTAGTGTGAAGCATCAGAATTACAGATGCCTTGGTTTTGACCCACAACGAGTGTGCCGCTGATGTGGCTTAAATATTTTCCAGTGTTTGCATTACTGTACCTGCAGAAAGACTGTGAAATGCAATGCACCATGTTTATGTGTAGCTTGGCAGCCTGCCGGCACTGCTCACGGGGCTAACAGCAAATGAAATGTGTGTGTGTGTTTTGGAGCAGAGAGGACGAGAAAGAGGGGAGGATGTGTGTGTATATGCGTGTATGTGTGTGCATGTGTGTGCTGGGTATTCCTGCCGTTCTGTGATCACTGGCATATTTAGACTAATCATTGAAGAGGGGGAGCATGTGTCTCCATGAATGTGATCTTGGGTGCTACATGCTGTTTGTGTGTCTCCGTGCCTCCATGTGTGTGTGTAACCACAACTTGCACAGGGGGCATGGCTCAGGCTGCACTTGCACACGTGTTGGTGTATCCATTTGCAGCAGGCAGAATGTTACACAGAGAAAGAGAAGGGGAAAGAGCGAGAGAGGGGAGAATGAAAGACGGGGAGAGAGGTGAACAAGAGGAGGTTTTTCCTAAATCAAAACCAGAAGTCGAGACAGGGTGACTGAGCCGAGGCTTAGATAGGGGGGTCTGTGTGTGTGTGTGTGTGTGTAGGGGCGTGGGGGCGTGTGTGTGTGTGTGTGTGTGTGTTTCAGTGTGAGTGATTTGCACTGCTGTACAGCCTGGTCTGGTTGGTCTGTCTGTCTGTCTGCTGGAGTGTGGAGGTGAAGTGAGGGATGTGTTCAGTGGGCACGAAAATAGCCCCCCTTTCTGCGAACCGGAGTGAACAGTAAGCATGATTCACCTCAGTTATTAATCCTTTGACTAGAGAAACAAAGGCATCTTGTCCTTTCCTTATGTGAAGTGGCATCATGCTCTTGCAAACTAGGGCGCCTGATATCTGAAGGCTTTAGATTTGCTTTTTACTTCATTTCGTTGGCATTATTTCTTATTTCATTATAATCATTTTTATTTTATAAGTCACATCTATTCACCTGAGTATGCTATAGATCATATTTGAAAATGTCACACAACCATTTTCAAACTGCTATATGACCACAAACTTTTTTAGCTCAAGACCCAAAGACAAATGTACTGTCTATGTGGGACCTAAATTCACAATAGACTGACTTTCTGACAGAAAGGTATCACAATATGCCCACTTCTTGCTATCATAATTTAGTGTTGTTTATTTTAAGTATGAACAGTAGATCAATAAATAGTTGAGAAAATCAAGTAAATTATCAAAAAAATCTAAAGAAAATCACAAGAAAGTCAACAAACTTGATCCAGAAACTTAAGAAAATGAATAAAATATATGAAAGCAAACAATGTAATAAAAAAATAAACTAACAATCAAGAAAATGGACAAGGTCACAAAATAATCCGCAAGATGAACAAAAAAAAAGGCTAGAAAATGAACGAAATGATGCACAAAATCAATTAACAGTCAGGAAATCAAACAAAATAATAAACAAAAGAAAACAGTAATAAAGAAAACAGGCAACAATGAATTAAAAAATAAATCTGTAAAATACACAAGAAATAAAAAGAAAATGAACAAAATAATCCACAAAATGAACAAAAATAATAGCAAATGAGCAAAACGATCCACAGAATCAAATTAAGCAAGACAAAGAATGAGAGAAAATGGGCAAAAGTTATCCACAAAATTAACAAAAATGTACAAAATAATTAATAAAACCAAGAGTTTAATAAACAGAATGAACAAATAATAAAGAAACTGCACATAAATGAAGAAAATAATTAGAAAATGAACAAAATGATCCATAAAATTCACAAGAAATAACCAAATACCAACAAAATGAACCAGTAAGCAAAAAACTGGATAGAAATAAACAAGATAATCCACAAAATGAGCAAAACATAACAGAAAATGAACAAAGCGATCAACAAAATTGACAAAATATTGAAGAAATCAAACACGAGTAATGATCAAAATGGGCAAGATTAAACAAAAATGATCAGTAAAATGCCTGGTGCTGCACTTGTGTCTCCAGAAGTTTGGTTTGTCTGACGTCCCTTCTTCTGTCTATCTTATTTTCCTTCTTTTTTTCACACTGTTCTCCTTCATTCGCTCTGTTTCCTTCCTTCTTGTTCTTCTCTCTGGGTTGCTATCGCTCCTCTGTCTTTATCTTCGTGTCTCTGTTCATGCGTTCGTGTGTTCGTGTGTGTGCTCCTGTCTTCTCCTCTCTGCTTCTTTTTCTTTGTGTGCGCGCTGATGCTGTGCTATGCTGGCTGAGACTATGCTGGGGATATTTCTGTCAGCCTCTATTTATTTATTGATGGCAATGCTGGTGAGAGTTTGCCTGCCTAAAAGCGTGCTTGTGTCAGGAGAAAGTGAGGTACACTCGCTTTTTTCTTTTCCATTCCTCTCCTTTCCTTTCCATTCCTTTCCTTTCCTCTCCTTTCCTGTCCTTTACATTTTCCTCTCCTATCTGTCTACTTACTGAGCCTGTCGTACTTAAAGAACAAGAAAGGACAAAAAATAATAACAAAATGAGCAATGATAGGAAAATAACAATTACATTGAAAAACATGACCCAAAATAGCACGAAAATGAATAAAACAATCAATAAACTGAACACATTAAGCAACATAATGAAAAAAAATCTAATAGTACCAAAATTGACCTAAACTGAACCAAATAACCAAGAAACTGCTCAAAATTAGCAATAAAATAAGGGAAAAACCTACATAATCTATAAAATGAAGACAATAAGCAACAAAACATGTAAAAAAAAAAAAGAATAAAATAGTGTAGAAAAGTATCAAAACTGAACAAAATAACCAAGAAATGGTAGGATATAAGCAAAAAAATGAAGGTGGAAAAAAATACCAAATTATTTATAGATTGAACAAAATAAGCAACAAAGTGGGAAAAAGAATGAAATAATGAAGAAAATTATCAAAACTGAATTAAATAACAAAGAAATGTCACAAGATAAGCAACAAATGAGGGGAAACCCCACAAAATAATTTAGAAAATGAATAAAATAAGCAAGATAGTATGTAAAAAAGAGTAAAATAATCAAGAAAATGAGCAACACTGAACAAAAAAACACAAAACAGCACAAAATATGTAATAAAACAAGTAATAAGTGTAAATAATAATGATTAGAATAATGAACATGAACCAAATACACAAGATAATGAACAAAATTCTACAAAATAATGAAGAAACTGAACAACATAAGCAGTAAAATAAGGGAAAAAACCTGAATAATCTAGAAAATGAACAAAATAAGCAACAAAAACAGCAATAAAAAAAAATAAAAATCTCCCTTAAAGCGAGTTTGTGTCAAAGAAACGGTGAGGTACTTTTTCCTCTCCTCTCTTCTCCTCTCCTCAGAGCTCTCCTCTCATCGTAGTGTAAATATTTGCCCGTCGCCATCATAATGACAGCTCAGTGGCCGACCCAGGAAGTGTGGGCTCTTTGACCTCAGAGCCGTCGAACGGGAACTAGCGTTTCTTGTCTGGTTTTGGAAGACGAAAGGCCTGTGTCACTGAAATGGAAGTTTAAATCATCGCTGAAAGAGCACCTCCCGGACGCCGCTGTCTCTGACAACAAGCTACGGCAAGCTACGAGCCACGCTGCCTGGCAACCAAAATAGTTCCTTGCAGCAAGAATGCAAATTAATGTCAGATATCATTGTGTGTCAGGCCCCGCTGAACTCAGGGAGTCTGCCGACTGGTGGCCCAGAGGTCAGGAGGTCTTACTGTGGTTGTTTATCTCCCAGTGTTTCTCCCAGGTACAGACTAAAGGGGGAGGAGCCAGTGGAGATGGGCAAATGCAGGTAGGAAAGGTAGTAATGTTGCTTTGAGGAATGGTTTGTAAGAACTGGAAGAACTACTGTTGTTGTATTACCCTGCTTGTTTTCATTTACAGTGAAGTTTGTGTTCAGAGGAAGGCTGAGCATAGAGTTAAGAGCCGTATTACTGCTACTGGACAAATCCATATTATGGCAAGACACAGTAAAGAGAAATGACAGTCCATCATAACTTTGAGAAATGAGGTCAGTCAATACTATAAAAATCTCAAGAACTTTGAATGTGAAAATAAATAATTATGAAGAAACGGAGCAAAAATTACAAAGAAGAGCAAGAAAATGAACAAAAGTGCATAAATATAACTAACAAAATGAGCTAAAATGAGCAAAAAAAAGTAGAAGATGAATGAAAGTGAGCAATAAAATTGGCAAAGTGTTAAGTCAATAGCCCTATTGGTCCTGCTATCACTACAGTACAAATCCATATTATGGGAAGATACAGTTAAGTAAAGTGACAGTCCATCAGCACTTTAGGAAGTGAAGGTCTGTCAGTGAAAAAACTCTCAAGAATGTTTCACCAAAGTATCAAACTCTGAGGCGCTGTAAATTGCCCATTTCTGAGACTATTAATTCTAATTAAGATGTCATAGGTACAGTAGCTCTTGATCTTCTGTGAAAGCGACACCACAGTTTAACTCATGATGTTTTTCCTGGCATATTTCACACCATAATATAATATCTGGATGTATGTATAGTAACTCCAGAATCACTATTTCATGATACTCTCTTTTTCATGTGATAACATCATATTGTGAGTTACGCCCAAACATTGATTGAAACATTAAAGTGTCTATGTCATGCTCATCAGCAGCAATTTCATTTTACTCTTGGGTCCCTCTAGATTAGCTTTGCACCCATCATAACTCAAAATACATAATAATTATTTCAGGACAAACATACGAGGTTACAAGTGGGGAGCCCTCCTCCTGAAATGATTGGACTTGCCTTAACGCCAGCCTTGTCCTTAGCTACCTCTATGCTGCAGTTTATGTTCTCCAGAGGCTGATGCCAGCCTAGCCCTTAGCCACGGCTACAGTGAGAAGGAATCTGCCACACTATGACATCATACTGGGCCACATTCAAAAAAGTATTTTTTTGCATTTTCTAGCATGTTTAGCATGGCAACTGACTGTTGCAACATGGTAGATAAATCAGAAAACCTTTAAAATTATGTCATGGGCCACATTTCAGACAAAGTTGTGGTTTAAACAAATCATTTATTCTCTCTCTCGATGCAGTGTCACCTTTGAAATTTGATGATACATGTCAGAATCTGGCGTCTGACAAACAGTTTCTTGAGGGAAACAAAAGGCTGATGTGAGGGGTTTTTTTCCCTCAGACGTTCCTGTTTACAGTTTGCATGATGTCACGAACCTGGCATTTGCTGACACG
The DNA here is from genome assembly GCA_029823295.1 of Pseudamia nigra. Taxonomy (NCBI): domain Eukaryota; kingdom Metazoa; phylum Chordata; class Actinopteri; order Kurtiformes; family Apogonidae; genus Pseudamia; species Pseudamia nigra. The sequence continues at coordinate 9,473 of JAQQAE010007680.1, read as the reverse complement.
TAAAACAATGTGTACTGACTGAAATGTAAACTAAAGTCATAGCAGTCAGAGGAGGGATTTTTTGCCTCTGTCTTGCTCTTTCTCCCTGTAATTCTGAAACCAGGCGCTCCCCCTTATCCCATTTTGTCCTTATCAGTTCTCTACAACCGTGCCAACACTCCCCTTCTCCTCCCTTACTTGGCTACTCATTCTGTTCATTTTTCTCCCCCTTTATTTACTTTTGTGTCATTTTTCGCTGACCTCTTGGCTTATTATTCTCGACATCCTTCTGTCTTTCTCCCTGCGTTTTCCCTCCTTCTGCTCAATGTGCCCCGGGGCCCTTAGAGTTTCTCCAAGTCCCACAGACCGTCCATTGTCTTGGGAATGTGGTTTGCTGTCTCTCCTCTCACCTCCTCCTCCTCCTTCTGTCTGGCAGGAGACAGGCTAGGTGGTGTTTTGGCTCCTGGGTCCTCAAGGCCACTGGGTTTAAAGTCGAAAAAGCTGACTTTAGTCCAGAACGTGGACCGGGACAGCTGATCAGAAAGTTGGTGCGAATGTAAAGCATGTTTGCTCTAGAGAACAGATGCTCACCTTGGTCTGCTTCATAAACCTGTTTGTTTAACTGAGTGGGTGTTATCACTGAAATTGCTGTTTTGTGATTAAAAGGATCCTCCTATGCACTTATGTGAAGTCAAAAACGTAGGTGTTGTTTGAGATGGGACTTTTTTACCTGAGCATCTACAGTATGAATCCTCCTGGAAATTTCGATCATTAAACAATTCCTTGACTGTGTTCCGGTGTATATTCAATGCGTCAGTTTGTACCTTTTGCTGCTTAAGTTCATAAAGGGAACAAATAAATGAAGAAAAATAGGGAGGAGGATGAACAAAAATGAGCGATGAAATAAGCACTAATGAGCAGAAAAGGCAATGCAGCAAAATGGGCAAAAAGGAACAAAAGTGGAGAAAGTAAATTACAAAATCGGCTAAAATAAAATGAACAAATGAACAAAAAAAAATTGCAAAATAAGTAACAAAACAACCAAGAAAAAAAGAACAAAATGTAACAAAATAATCACTAAAATGAACAAAAGTACATTTTAATATAAATAAAAAATAAATAACAAAATAGCTAAAAAATTATAAAATATTCTAGAAGAAAATGGGCAGTAAAAGGAGCAAAAATGAACAATATACTGGTAATCATGAAAAACCAAATGAGCTAAAATAAGCAACAAAAAATGTAGGAAATGAACAAAAATGACCAAATTATAATGACCAAAAATGAACAAAACAAGCAAAAAATGAAAATGAGTAAGCCATTCAAGAAAATGGACAAAAATGAGCAAAAATTGAAAAAAACAATCATAAAAATGAATGAAAATAAGCAACAATCAAGAAAATGAGCACTATAAGCAACACAGTTTGCCTGTTCAATGTTAGTAACCTATGGATTTGTGCATTAGTAGTATTGAATGGTTATGAATAGCCCCCATCCACCCTGAAATCTATGTATTAAGCACGGAGACGAACTGATTTAAACCTTCTTGGCTTTCTTCTTTAGATGCTCATAAATTAATAGAGCAATGGGGAGGGGTGATTCACCGTAATAACATACACAGCCGCTTCCTTTTTTTTTTTTTGCATTCCTGGTGTGGAAAGTGGAGGTTAATTTCTATATTTACCAAAAATGTGTGCCTCAGAGCTCATTGGTGGTGATTCTCTAGGTGGAGGTGATCCACATGGTGGTGCCTCTGGGAGACGACATTAAAATTAGTAACGTGTGTGCGAGCGTTTGTGTCTCGTACACCCAACCCCCCAATGTCTGGCACTCAGGAGGACTGCTCCTATGGGATTGCCTCTTCCTGCCCAACACACACACCCACACACACACTCATATAGACACGTACACTCAAAAATAGAAATGGGGTGAGTGGATCAGACTGACGTGAGATGGTTTTAAATGTCTGGTCCTTTTCTGTTGCTTCTAAACATAAGTGTCGGATTCACGCTCTGGTCGGCGTGGACACGTGAGAATGTGGTCTGAATGTCAAACGTGCGCTCATGTACCATATCTACTGTTATATTTGGTTAATTGGTTGGTTATTTTGCTGATTTTTGTTCTTATGTTTGGCTACTTTGCTAATTTTGTTACTTGTTTTGTTAATTTTGTTACATCTCTGTTCATTTTCTTTATTGTTTTATTCAATTTTGTTAATTTTTTTATTATTTTGCTCATTTTGTTCATTATTTGCAAGTTTTTGTTTATTTTCTTGATTGTTACTGCTCATTTTTTTTTCCATTTCCTTGGTATTTGTGTTAATTTTTGCTCATTTTGTTACTTATTTGGGCATTATTGTTCATTTTTATAATGATTGTTGTTAATTTCTCCCAGTTTTTTTGCTTGTTTTGCTCATTTTTGCTAATATTGATACTTATCTTGCTCATTCTTGTTCATTTCCTCGGTTATTTTGTTGATTTTGGGTCATTTCCCTACTTAATTTGTTCATTTTTGCTCACCTTGCTACTTATTTCTCTAGTTTTTGTCCATTTACATAATTATATTGTTAATTTTTGCACAATCTGTTGCATCATTTTCAGATATTTGTTTCTTTTCTTGATAATTTTACTTCTTATGACACTGATTTTGTCAATTTTTTCCTTTTTTTGGTTTATTTTGTTCCTTTCACTTTCCATAATAAGCAGCAAATGACATCAGCGACTACAGTTTGTTACATCTACATAATTTTGTATAGTTTTCTTTATCATTTAATTTATTTTTAATTTAATGTTGTCCATTCTACATCCATCATCTTCCGCTTATCCTGGTCAGGGTCACAGGGGCAGCAGCCTTGATAGTGAAGGCCAGACTTTTCTCTCCCCAGCCACCTCCTCCAGCACCTCTGGAGGAGACCCCCAGGCGGTCCCAGGCCAGCTGAGGGACATAGTCCCTCCAGCATGTTGTGGGTCTGCCCCAGGGCCTCGTCCCAGTTGGACCTAGTTTTGGCAAATGGGGGTTGGACCACGCAGGGTCCTGCTTTAGGCTGCAATCCAAACCACACAGCACCGGACCATTAGGACCCTTCCTGCAGGTGGTGGGCCCACAGGAAAGCATAGTCATAAGGGTCTTCTGAATCGCTCTTAGTCTGACCTGTCACCTAGGACCAATTTGCCTTGGGAGACCCTACCAGGGGTGAATTGCCCCTGACAACATAGCTCCTAGGGTCACTCAGGCACACAAACCCCTCCACCGTGATGAGGTGGTGATTCAAGGAGTGGTGACTTAATGTTGTGAGCAGTGTAATTAAAACAAGTTCTTATATAATATCTTAGACATGTTCATTTTTTTTCATGTAATGAGTAAAATACATAGAAAGTGTTATGTGCATTCGTTTACACAAGAAATGTAGGTCAATTTATAATGGATTTTTGTAACGCTGATCATATTTTTGCAAATTTTGGTCCTTGCTCACTATTGTCCATTTTCTTGATTATTTTGTACATTTCTACTGATTTTGTTGCTTAAAGTCATAAAAACATACGTAATTAGATTGCATTTAGGTTTTGTCTTGACGTTATGGCAAAAAAATTCTTTAATTTCGTCTTTCTTACTTGATTTACACTGATTTCTTGCTACTTTTATTCTTTCCTTTTTGCATTATTTCCGTGTACTTTTTCATTCCTTTTGCTGTTTTTCATCTTTCACTTCATTCTTTTGGCAGCATTTTCATAGCACTCATAGCATGTAGCACTCGTGCCTCACAGCTAGAAGGTTCTGGGTTCAATCCCAACACCGGGTCGTGGAGTCTGTGTGGAGTTTGCATGTTCTCCCCGTGTCTGCGTGGGTTCTCTCCGGATACTCCGGCTTCCTCCCACAACTAAAAACATGCATTAGGGATTAGGTGAAATTGTGACTCTAAATTGCCTATAGGCGTGAGTGTGAATGGTTGTCTGTCTCTATGTGTCACCCCTGCGATGAACTGGAAACTCATCCAGGGTGTACCCTGCCTTTGCCCTAAGTCAGCTGGGATAGGCTCCAGCACCCCCCCTGACCCTTGCATGGACTAAGGGGTAGAAAATGGATGGATGCAGCTTCTATTTCATTCACATTTGCGTCTGTTTTGTTTTCATCTTGACGCATCTTTTACATGTTTGTTTTTTTGCGGTATCAGACCTCCTGTTTCATCTTTAGGATTCTTCAAATTTCACTCAGTGCCAAAATTCAGCCTTTAAACTTGAAACAAGTAATGATTCAACATTCAACACGGTAATTATTGACATCGACTGATATCAAAATGGTTATCATAGCAGTGCTTTTTATATCGCCCGCTCTAAATATAGTACTTGAAAACTGAGTGTCATGATGCACACTTCTCGTATTCTGTCTCTGCGGCAAAATATTTACTCAGCTCATTCTAACTATTACCACATTATGCAGATTAATACATGGTAATTCTTTAACTGTTTTGAGCTAAAGACGTCTGACTTCGCCTTTGAGGTCCACCACGTTGCCTTGGGTGCTGTGGAATACGTATGAGCCTCCTCTAACTCCCTGGATACTGTTTTATGCTTGCAGTGAGTATACGGTACCACCAACACCACTTCCCTTCCTCTCTGTTTTCATCTTGCACATTCTCAGTGCTGCAGAAGTAAAATCCAGTTAACATAACATGAGAAAAGGAAAAAAGTGAGCAGATGAATATGAAAGAATGCCAGAGAATAAGGAGGAGGTAGATATTGCTAACAAGGTTGCCAGAGACTCTTTTCATTTTTAATAGTCCCGTAGGAGGTCTGGCTGATAAAGTGTTATGTTATATTATTAAATCTTGGCAATGTTTTATCTGCAACAGATTCCAACAGTAGCATGTGTGAAAGTGAGTGTGTAGGTTAGAGAAAGTGCATAAAAATGGATGGACAGGCCCTCTCGGGCTACACAGACACATGTACCAGATGCTAAGAATAGATTTTTCTTTTTAGCGTTTGTATTTAAAACATGTTTAAAGGTTCCACACTGTAAAAATGCATCTTTGTTCAGTTTTGAGGTTTGTATACTGTAAAGTCCAACTGTAAAATAAAAGAATATGAACTTGTCTTGAGAAAACACAACAAGAAGGACCAAAGGAGAAACAAACCGTTTGTGTAACTTGTGACATCAGAAGTGGGGACTAAGAAGTCTACCTAAAATTAGCTCTGCCCCCAATATTTCTCACTTTTTTTCCCAGAAAATTGGTTGTGAAAAGTGTAGCGTTCAAACTGAGAAGTTGTCAAACCACTTGGTAAGTTCTGTGTTCCAACCAATCAGAGTATGGGCGGATACAACACCTCACACCTCCGATCAAAGTATGAGCCAACTGGCCAATATTCAAGTCAACTGACCATGAAAATTGCATTATTCTGTTTTCAGTTGGCTTGCATCAGAATATAATCCTAATGTGATTTACCCAATCAGAGTGTTTTCTATTGAAGTGGGCAGATACAACATCTCGCAGTGAAGTTAAGAGGCTCCTAGAAAACCAAGAAAAATCAAACCAACACACTTTATTTTGTCAACATTATAAAAGTATAAGCACATTTCACACCTAAAGTGTAGAAGAAGTGGGTTTTGGCATGGAATAGTTTTTCACACGAGTACAAGCCACATGGCATAAACCTGACATATAACCCTCATTTCCTGTTCCCTCCACATGCAGACAGTGCTGTTAAACTGAAAATTGCTGCCTTACATAGTAGAGAAATACATTAAACCTGTGCAGTATGTGACCAAAAACGATTCAAACATAAGCCACAAAGTCAGTAAAGTTGTATATGTGGTATTGTGATGTGATCTCCTATGTACAGATGTATCCACACCTCAGTGTACTTGGAGCTGGGTCAGTGTGAGTGTGGACCAATCAGAAGGTGGCGGGGATAAATTATGCTTCTCAGGCCCTAATGTGTGTGCGCCCTAAGAGCCATGGTGTTGCGCATGGTTAGTGTCTTTGACCATAAGGCCACAATTGCAACATAACACAATAAATGTTTTCTGAGTCTGTACAGTATGTTATCCTTTATTATATTTTCTTACATCCTCCTTTGTGCTGCTTTGTGTGTTGAGGATCTGTGTGCTTCCATTTCAGGTCACCTGCTTGGAAGTGTGGCTTGGCCTTTCATAAGACATGGCTTCAATCAATCAATCAATCAAACTTTATTTGTATAGCGCCAATCATAATCGCCGATTATCTCTAGGCGCTTGGTTCACCCACTCTCTCTCAGCTGCCTGCCTGCATCCTGGAAACCTTGTGTTGAGTTCTGGCTCTTTTGTTCGTTCATTTGCTTTTGTTTTTCCCACAATAAATGCACTTTTACTTCAGTTAACTTGTTTGCCTCCTCCCTATGTTATGACACTTTGAGCCAGTCATAACATAACTTCCCAAGGCAGGTGATGGTAGCCTTCGTAAACTCACATTTTGTCCGGTTTAGTGTGAAGAAAGCGTCTTGCAAACACTGAAACACTGTGCTCAAAGTTTCTACATGACAATGCCAGTTGTTTTTGTGACACCACACAACATTTTGCACTGCAGGGTTATGGGTTATGGCATTTGGCATGCGCAATGCTCCTGTCACGTTCCAGCGCTTTATGCAGAAAGTTTGTCTGGAGTAACAAATTGTGACTCTTATCTCAGATTATGTATGACTCGAAGGGTCATAATCTAGGGAAGAGGCATACAGGTTAACTGAAGTAAAAGTGTATTTATTGTGGGAAAAAACTAAGTCAAATGAACAAACAAAAGAGCCAGAGCTCAACACATGGCTTCCAGGATGCAGGCAGGCAGCTGAGAGGGAGTAGGCAGAGCAAACCAGGTCTTATAAAGTCCCAAGCCGCACCTCCAAGCAGGTGACCTGAAATGGAAGCACACAGATCCACAACACACAGAGCAGCACAAAGGGGGGCTTAACAACTATGACATTTGATATATTTCTCACTTAACATTCACTGCTCAGTGTATATTCTTTGTGGAGATTTGATCCATGAAAAAGAAATTATTCATGTTGAGAACAACAAACTGATCAGCAGATAGATATCCAAACTTCCAGCAAATAAACATTTGCAGATAATGTATATAAATGTCACTGTTGCACTCCTTGTTAAATGTCATTTTTGTGTAGTGCATATACAGACATGCATGGGAGTGTGTGCATGTTTGTGTTGGTGCCTAAAACTAAATTTATTGGGGATAGTCTAGTGTGAGATGTTTTCATTTCATTACATAAGTTGTTTCTAATGATAAATAGTGTAAATGTGGATATTTTTTGTGGTACTAACTTTACCCCCTGTTCATCTTCAACATAGTCACCAGTTTCCTGCTTTTCCCAGAATTGTGTTCTGCACAGCCGATGTGGTGGCTGTGTACCTTTTGGTTTTCTGCAGCTTTTTTGTGTAGGTGGGAAGAGTAAAAAAGAAGTGACAATGAAAGTGGTGGTGGAGGTTGAGGTTTTGTAGCTGAAAATAGTTTTCCCTGGTTGGAAAAATGTGACATGTTTTATGGATGCATTGCATTCTGGTCTGTGGAGGCTGAGCAAAGGTTGGCTTTCTTCCTGACATGCTCGCTGAACATTAGTGTAATAGGTCAGCTGATGAAAGACAGTCTTGCTCTTTGATTCTGAGGTACTGACATGAGAATCGGCTACTTACTGTGGATGTTTTTATGCTGCTAACCACTTATTTACTCTTGCGCTCAACAGACAAAAAAATCAGGGAACTGCAATGCATGTCGACATGTAGAGTTTCATTTAACAGTGTCAAATGTGTATTTGTTTGTGTGTGCGCTGTCACCTGCGAAGTGGCCTTTACGGGGATGATCTACCTGCTCTTTCCTGATCTGCAACCTCCCTGACCTGCAGAACAGAGTGGTGACTGAAGTCCCGCTGGATATAGAGCTGCCAAAACTCAGTGAATAAAAGCTTCAGTAGCGTGACACCAGCCAGTTATTTCAGAGGACGGGGGGGGGGAGAGCATGATAAAATCATTTTCACCCCCAACTGCCTTTTCTGTCTTGTCTGGCAGCAACACACCTTCATTCTTCTTCCATATCACTCATGTTAGGTTTTGTCTCCAAGCACCAAGGCTTGTATTATTCCCTAATTAGCAGCATTAATAATCTTCAATTAGGCATATAGCTTTGAGTGCATGTGCAAGTCTGCCTCTTTCATTCAAGTATGCGTATGTGTGTAATTACGTGTGTGTGCCATCGAGCGTCATCGTGACACCCTGTCCTCTGGTTCTCTCATGGCTTTCCACCCAACACCAACCGCCTAATGAGGGAGTGAAAGGCCACGGGCAAAGGGGGCGGGGGTTGGATATCCGTGTGGACATGCGTATGTGTGTGTGTGTGTGCGTGTATAATTAAAGAGCAGGACCAGCAGGGGGGACCTGTGTTAGGAAGGGTCACCAGAGCGAGCAGCAGGCCATCACCAACCTTTGGTCATTAACTACAGACACTGCCAATGAAAGCCTCTGGGTGTGTGTGTTTATGTCTGGGTGTATGTCAATAGGCCAGTTGCTGAATTCGTTTCCAGTAATGTGTATTTTACTCAGTCTATACATGTGCTTGTCACTTCTAATCAAATCTTTCTGCGATAACCACCAAGTTACATGTCAGGAAACTTTATTTTAACTCATTACAGCCACTGAAAACTAAATGCACAACAGTAATTTAATGTTCATAATAAAAGCAAACCACCTAGTGATCTATGGATCCATTCGCACCTCTGAGCGTGTTTGACAGTTTGGCTGGCTATGCTTGGGGACATGTTTGAAGTACCAAATTTTCAGAGTGTCTTTTCTCTTTTCTTCACTGTGTTTCTTGTCATAATATATACTTGTACAGAAGTTGTTGTGGCACTAGTAGTGTTATAGCTTCTGTACCCACCCTTCTCTGCACAAGACAACTGATGGTCTAAAGCACATTTAATTGTCAACAAATGGCATAAATTAACTCACCTGTGACTTGAAAACTGTTTCAGGTGACTACCTCGTGAGTCTGATGAGAGAATGCCAGGCATATGCAAAGCAGTCATAAAAGCTATGTGTGGCTACTTGGGACAATCCAAAAAATAAAACATGCTTTGGGTTTGTTTAACACTTTTTGTTGATTACATATTTCCATACATGTTCAGATTCAGGAGTACTGTATTTAATCCCAAAACTGGGGAATATACAGTTAGCATGTCTTAGGTATTAATGAACACTGATGAAAATAATAGAAGGGAAAGTGTGCCAAACTTATGGCTGGTGATGTACAAAAAGTATGATAGATGATGAAGCCCTGTGTGTGTGTATATATAGCTAGTGAGCGTGAGAGCCACTATCCAGGAAACATCCAAGATCCATAAGTACATCACGGACAAGGCCCCAACAGATGACGTGCTTAGTGAATGTCTCAGACAAAGGAGAACAGAGGAGGAGGTGCTGGAGGTTCCGTCATGGGAGGACAAGCCCCTACATGGGATGTACCA
>JAQQAE010007679.1:0-15699 GCA_029823295.1 Pseudamia nigra | reverse complement strand
GGGAAGGGAATCTAAATTACATATATATCTGAATTCATTATATAATGCAAATAAGGTTGCTTAAAAGTTGGTGGGGAAAATTTGAGCCTCCTGAAAAGTTGGTAGTGTTATGTCCCTACCGTCCCTATGCAAACCTATGCCCTTGGTTTAGCGTACAAGGTACAGAGTAGGTCTGCATCCCAAACCCAGACTGTGAGTTGGTTCTACAGGACAGGAGCTTGGTAATGTAATGTAAACAGATTGGAATCCAGCTGCAATGTTGGAGACAGTGTGGAAACATAAATACCAATCACTCTCATATTTTCTGGTCTTGTGTCAAACTTCAACTTTTTGAGGGCATTTTGACTCATAAGGTTCCTTGGGATCTCTAGGTTTTGTATCTGGGATTGATCTCAGAAGGATGAATTACAAAAGAAGACAGATATCTCTTCAAAATAATGATTGTGGCCAATAAGAAGGCCATAACTAGGAAGTGGTTAAAAAAATGATGGTCCAAAATCAAAGCAATGGATGGACATTATGGAAGACATAACTGGCAATGAGATGTTGGAAAATATGATGGGCCTCATTTTTATGAGATGCCGTGATGATGTACGAAATGGTTGGCCATGGTATGATAGGCTCCTATGAAAAACGTACATAGAAACATAATGGGATGATTTGCAAAACACCTAAACCCTATATTAAATTGAAAATAGCTCAAAGACAACAAGAGCTATTTGCAATTAGATTAATTAACTGTTTTGAAAATCATCACATCATGTTTCTATTTACATTTCCATAGCACTGGAAACAACATTGTAAGAAAGTAGTAAGGTATGCATGTCGTTTTATATAAACCTCTCTTAACATCATTATGTATTTCCTTCAGGTTACATGCTGATTGGCAGTGATGTGAAGCTGAACAGTCCCATGTCTCTGGTTGGACAGGCCCTCACTGAAATCCTCCAGTACCCAGAGAAAGCCAGGGATGCACTCAGAGTGCTCCTACATTTGGTAAAAGCCTTTCGCACCACTGAACCACACCACTGTGTATGAGTTCGGATCTGTCCGAACCAGGTCTTATCAGCACTTGCCAATACAGTTCAAATGTTAGCTCTTATAAGCATTAGAAGACCCATTGTGGCACTGTATTGTGGTGATGCCATATTACACATTTTGATTCCAATCAAATTGGGGTGTTGTGTGAAATGTAATTAAAAACAGAATGCAACGATTTTTGCAAATTCTTTTCAACCTATATCCAATTGAATCCACTACAAAGACCAGATATTTAATGTTCAAGCTGAACTTGAATTGAATGCCTGGCACAACAAAAGCACCTGTTTGGAACATTCCACAGGTTGATTAGAAACAGGTGTCATGATCGGTTATAAAAGGAGCATCCCTGAAAGGATCAGTCGTTCACAAGCAAGGATGGAGCGAGGTTCACCACTTTATGAACAACTGTGTGAGAAAATAGTCCAACGGTTTAAGAACGTTTCTCAATGTACAATTACAAGGAATTTAGGGATTTCATCATGTACATCCATAATATCACCAGAGAATCTGGAGAAATTTCTGCACGTAAGCGGCAAGACAAAAAACCGATACTGTGTTATGCCTGAGCCCTTCACTCTCAGATGGCACTGTATTAAAAACCATCTGTGAAGGATATGACCACGTGGGCTCAGGAGCACTTCAGAAAACTACTGTCGGTAGCGCATTTCATCTCTACATCTACAAGTGCAATTTAAAACTTGCATCAAGCAACAGTGGGATAGAATTCCACCTACAGAGGTTCAACAATTAGTGTCCTTAATTCCTGAACACTTACTGAGTGTTGTTAAAAGGAAAAGTGATGGAACATAGTGGTAAAAACATGCCCCTGTCCCAGCTCTTCTGGAACATGTTGCAGGCATCAACCTCAAAATGAGTGAATATTTGCAAAAAAAAAAGCAATAGAATTTATAAGTTTGAATATTAAATATCTTGTCTTGTAGTGTATTCAGTTGAATATGGGTTTAAAAGGATTTGCAAATTATAGTATTCTGTGTTTATTTACATTTTACGCAATGTCCCAACTTCACTGGAATTGTTTTTTTTTTTTTTTTACTTTGTTGTTAGCGCCGCATTTTGTCTCATGCCTACTTTTTTATTAAATGTGAATTTTCTGTTAGTTGTGATGCATTGCTTGTCTTCACACTAGTAAAATACTTTATATGTGTAAACAGAAGGGGAATATCTCTAGACCTCAGATCAATACAACATCAATAAAAGCTGTGTAAGACCACATCAGTTTCTCTTTAGCCTATTCCCAAAATCATCCCCTAAATCCCAAAACTGAATGTTATACTAAAAGGCATTTTGCACAGCAGACACTTTCCTTAAGGTAGAATCCACACATATATAACTGCTATTTTTAACAGTGGTTGGATCCGATTTAGGTGCATTAGCCTCAGAGCCTTAGTTTTGTATGCAGTGTCTCTCTGGAAAAGCTTTCTGAGGCAGTTCGGTGGAACAGAACCAGGGCTAATCTAATGAGTACACCTGTGTTTTTGCTGCCGTAACAAGTCAAAATGTCTGCTTTGAAACGGGTCTGCTCTGGGTCCGTCATGTCACATCACAGCCATTGTAACTGGGTGTCTGCCTCTCCACTTCTCAGGTTGAGAAGTCATTACAGCGCATTCAGAGTGGACAGTGTAACCCCATGTACACATCACAGCAAAGTGTCGAGAATAAGGTATGTAAGAGTGGATTCGTCTTCCTGTGTCTCTCCCTATTCTCTGGCCTCTGTCCCCTTTTCTCATTTCCCAGTTTATACCTCCTCGACTCCTCTCGTGAGATCCGAGTCTCCCCTACTCGAGCAGATGACTCAAGGAAGAGAGAGGAGGAGAATGTAGTCGAGGCGTCAGCCCTTTGACAAAATGGCATGTCCTTCTGTCAGAGCCATGAGTTGAATATGATGTGTGGCATGACGCCATCATTTGTTGTGTTACCGTGCACAGCTGTATTTTCTCATCTCTGTCAAGGCAAGTACAACAGTGCTCGTGAAAAAGTATAAATTTACTTCACTTTCAATTCACATTGAGGTATAATGTGACAAGAACATATCGACGCCACACATTTTATTGCACATTTTTAATAACTAGCACTATTTATGAAGAGAGAACACATTCATTCAAGTCCTGTGCCTGAAATGATGAATTGTGAGGGCCAATTTCCAAAAACACTTCTGCAAGGGATACGCCTATGTATCATTCCGAGCTCCTCGAACGACTATATTAAGAGGTGAGACAACCTCAGAGGTGGTGTGATCAGCAGGAGGCGTGAGGAGACGAGGAGGAATGAAATGGAGGAATGAGAAGAGCCTTGTGTGTCCTCGTGTTCATGTGTCCTTTTTGTCTGCGTCAGGTTGGAGGGGTGCCCGGGTGGCAGGCCCTCCTGTCTGCAGTGGGTTTCCGGTTGGACTTCTCTAGCAGTGGTGCTGGTCTCCCTGCAGCGGTTTTCTTCCCTACTTCAGACCCTGGGGACCGGCTTCAGCAGTGCAGCACCACTCTGCAGTCCTTACTTGGTACCACAGCATCTCTGATATGAATAATGGCCCTCATATTGGTGTTGATTGAAATAAACTGTTTAGCCAAACCAAGGTTAAATCAAAATTTGCATATTCTATAGCTACCACAATATACAATCAAGTAGGCTGTTTTTAACCAATTCCAAATATGTTTCGTAGCGTACGGTAATAGGTTGTTAATAAAGGCAAGAAGTAAATCCGTGTAAACACTAGAATGATAAGTTAAGCCTGGTCATAGTTCAGGCAGGCGTGGAAGTCTGTTCTTGAACCTGTTTTTCTGTCCAATTGCTTTTATCTGTGCCTTACACACCCAGAATCACATCCACCTTTGAATCCTGGCAGTCAAACTCCAAAACATATTTTCTTCTTTACTCTGGTTTAGTTGTATGTAGGCTGTGCTGGGGGGTGGGGCACAGCAAATTAAAAATGCATTTGACCTCTTTATAAACATGTCTAAATCAGATGAGAGCATCATGGCTAAACTACTAATAACTAATAGGCTGATAATTGTAGGCACATTCTGGTAACATTAGACTAAATTTTATCTAACAGTGTTCTGTAGCCCTGATTCATGGTTTGTGCCCAGTCAATTGATACAGTTCACAGATTGTAATGAGCATTGAACGTAATTTGCATAGTATATCATTGAAACAAGAGGGAACGTATTACTTTCTCTATAAATGTGTTTCATCTTTATTAACTTTGTTTGGTCCCTTATTACATTTCAGTTAAATATTACCAGGTTTTACCCACTGTTATTACCAGATTATTGGATTATGCCTTTGGTCATTACTTAAAGGTAAAGGATGCCACTTTCCTAAACTCACCCCCTCCCCTCCGCTTAAAGACAGTGTGAGACTCTCAGCGATAGGGCCGTAGAGAAAACAGATGCTTTTTTCAGTGTGTACACTCTATAGCTCATGAACACCCACACCACTGAAAAACTTCATGTGAAGGATCCACAGATAAATATAACCCAAACTCACCACTTGGGACTTGTAAGCAAGAGTGTGAATGACTTCTGCCCCAACGAGTTGTCGCACACTCTGATTGGAGATGTAAATGCAATGCTGTGATTGGCTGGAGATGCAGGCGTACTCGTGACTGGACAAACGACCTATACAGTGAACACACTATATCTTTAATATCCCGCTATTCCCATAAATAAAAGCTATAAATACTGAGGAAAAACCAAATGAAGAGAATGTGTAAAATGTCTAAATATGTAGAAATGTAAAATTATTCAAATAATAGCAGAGAATTACATGTATGCATTAAAAGCTTTTGACTTCCTCAGGTCTGACTCCTGCAGCTCTGCAGGCGCTTTGTAAACTGGTCACAGTATGTGAGGCCGGAGAGCAGCTCATTCATAAGGTACGGCCATGTTGTAACCTCCACAACACATGCATGTTGTTGTCTGCACTTCTTTGGATTCAACTGTCACATTTCCCATCACTGATCATCACAGAGGATAGAGACTGTGTGAGATTTACTACAGGGATTGGATGTATGCTATGACATGGGTTCATGGGTCATTTAAATAGATTAAAAATGCTGTTGGTGACGCCGATAATGTCAAAATAATGTCAAGTTTCTAATTATTGTTTTTTAGCAGTTATTGAGCCCAAACTGGTTGGAAAAATCCTGAGGAAATATGAACAAAATCTGCAAGGCTCTCAATCCCCAGCCCAGTAGTTTTCATACAGTTGTCAACATTTGTCATTCAAATTGTAAATTAAAGCAAGTTGAAGTATGACTACCAGAACTGTTTATACATATTCTATCCTATTTGCACACAAGTTGCATGACTCCTACGGATCTCCATATCACATTTGTCCTTCATACCATTAATCGTCAGGTGCATTTTCCACACAATAAGTCATCAATCACACATGGTTTGCCGTGACTCAAACCCAAAGTAGGAACAAACAACTAAAGCTCCTCTGTCTCTTCCTGCATTCACACCTCACAAAGGCGGTTAAAAGCATGGTGGGAATGGTGAGTATTTTATAATGATCACACTGACTTATTAGAAAGTGGACAATTGGAAATAGCAGGTGCACAAAAAGTTGACACAGATGAACAGATTATTTGTTTTCTCTCAAAAAACATGTCATAGCTGTTTTTCTTTTCTCTCCTCTCCTCTCATTGTCATTTCTCCTTTTCTCCACCAAAGCTACACCAAGTACTGGTGCAGTTACAATCAGGTGACAAAGAGCAGGACTTTTCACTGGCTCCTATTCAAGTATCGATAAGCGTTCAGCTCTGGAGGCTGCCAGGCTGCCATGAGTTTCTCGCTGCACTCGGTAAGTGGCCAGTAGCTTGATACACCAATAAGCCATAACATCATCACCTTTAACTGGTGAAGTGGCTTTTGTCAGTGTGTGGATGTATCAGGCAGCAAGTGAACATTTAACCCTTGAAGCTGTTGCACTGAAAGAAGCAAATTAAGTCCATATCTGAGGAACTTTGACAAGAACCAAACCCTGATGGGATACAACGGGGTCACTGTATCGAAACCTACAGATCTTATTGGGTGTTCTACTCTGCAGGGGATGGCATCAAAAGTGGTCTAGATATGAACAATGGATTTCAGTCCAGTTGAGTATTTGTGAAATGTGTTGGAAAACTTACAACAACTGACAGGATTTGAAGTATGTGTCACTATAATGTGTAATGTACTGCAGTTCTTACAGCAGCTGTCAGAGGTCTGCTGGAGCTCATGTCTTGGGTTTGAGCTGTTCTGGAATCAAAAGGTGGAACCTACACAACAGCATGTGGTAAGAATGTTTTGTTTTCTTAGATCCTCTACTGGACTGAGATGCAGTCGTCCTTCCTTCTTCATGAGGGTCTGTCCACTGTAGGACCAGGACCACCCAACAACATCCACAGTTTTGCAGATGCTTTGTCCCAACTGTCTTCACATCACAATTTGGTTCTTGTCTATGTTACGCTGCCCATTTTTTTGTTCAAATACATCAGCTTCAAGGACTAAATGTTCACTTGCAGCCTCATACATCCTACCCACTCACAGGTGTCGTTGAAATAAGATATTAAAATTATTACTGGTCCAGCCGTCAGTGATCATAATATTCTGACTGATCAATATAACTCTGACTTTAATTTAAAAGAGACAGTAATGCATTTAGAAATCACAATAATAGAAAATGTTTCAAAGCTCCCTTCTACTTGCGATTAAAGTGGATGATTCAATGTCTCTCTTAGGGTTTGATCTTTGCGAGGTTGGTCAGGAGGAGGTCGTGTTAAAAACTGGAAAGCAGGCGAGTAGGCGAACCATGCATTTCGCCCTACAGTCTCTCCTGGCGCTCTTTGGTGAGAGGAATGTACTTATCATAATACTTCTTTTTCCAATTTAGTCTTTCTCTCTTTATAAGTATTCCTCCTTTAACCTTAGACTCTACAGAGCTTCCCAAGCGTCTCAGCATGGACAGTTCTTCTTCCTTGGAGTCTCTGTCTTCCTCCCAGTCAGCATCCCAGCCACACTCCCTACCCCTCTCCTTTGGTTGCTACCCACCGCAGCCTTCCTTCTTACCCCCCGTCTGCCCAGACAACCTCTCCTGTGACGCCATCTCCGTCTACAGCCTCAGTTCCCTCGCCTCCTCCCTCAGTTTTCTGTCCAGACCAGAGCCTGCAGGAAGTGACATCATCAGCCAGCGCTCACATCAGCCGGACCTGGAGAGACCTCGCGGTGGGGGCGGCCTCTACAGCTCACATCGTCACGCAGGCGGCCTGTCAAGAGGCCGGCTGACCAATCACGGAGGAGGAGGGTTAGCGGGAGACGGGGATGACGAGGAATATGAGGGGTATTCCATTATAAGCAGTGAGCCATTAGGGCGAGGGGGGAGAGAATGTGACACTCTGCCCTTACCTGCGGGACACAGACATGCCAGAGGTGGTGCTGGGAGAGGGTCTGCTGGAGGTCATGGGTATCCTATTACAGTGTCCTCCAAGGGAAGCATCAGCACACCTACATCTCCAATTAAAGCTCCAACACTGCCTTTAAAAGTTCCAACGAGCCCCAAGCCCAGGATGGACAGGTAGGTTCAACTCACTTAAAACAGTACAAACAGGTCTGTAAAAGAAAAACTTTAGGAATGATAACATTTTTCTTTCTTGTTGGCTTATTTTGAAAATTTTTTGATGATTTTTCTTGATTATTTGGTCAACTTTTTTGCATTTCCTGGATTATGTTATGTTCCATTTTGTTGATTTGTTACATATTTTGTTCATTTTCTTGTTCAGTTTTTTACCATTTCTATGAATTTTGTGGATTACATTATGAAGTTACTCATTTATTGAGTAGTATTTTATGAGATACTCATGTACTCTTACTCAAATACTTATTTTTAGGAGTACTTCTATATGAGTCATTATAATTATAAAGTCACATTACTTTTCCAGAGTACTGTTTGTGTTTATTCTACCCAACATTGCATACACTCAGTATAATGTAATATTTTGCATAACTTGCCACATTCATAACAGGTGTCTAAATGTGTGTTTTCTCCAGCTCATCTCCTCAGAAGACTGGAAAAGGGAAGGTGAGCAGCTCGGAGTCGGACCAGTCGAGTACGGAGACGGACAGCACAGTGAAGTCCCAGGAGGAGAGGACGGGGCCGGCGGGACCTCTGGATCCCCAGGAATTGGCCCAGAAGATCCTGGAAGAGACCCAGAGCCACATGAAAGCTGTGGAGAATCTGCAGAAAGTAAATAGCAGAGGGAAGACACTTAGGGGCCCTGAGGGTAAAGAGGAGGCAGGTGGCAGAAAACCGTCTCACTCTACGCCCTCCACCCCGACTCTGAGTCCTACTGGAGGGGCTCGAGGGTTTCAGCCCTCTGAGACCAGTGCATTTAGCAGACCACCGAGCAGAGCAAGTTTACGAGCCAGCTCCTCTCCTCTTTCCCTCTCTAGTCATCTGTCAAGCCTTTCCGCTTCTGTTTCATCACCTCCTCCAACTCGCCCTAAACCTCCATCGCGGTCCTCGTCACTACAGAAGATCAGTTCGGGCAGTCCCGCTCATTCATCTCCTTCCCAGTCTCTCTGTGGAAAAGAGCAAACAGTTTCCACAGATGCACAGGCTCAAGTCAAGTTGAAATACCCTACCTCAGCTTACACAACCCACATCTCACCTTCCCGCTGCTCCAGTAACATCTCCATCTCCCCCGTCTGCAGAAACCTCTCTCCTGCTGGCAGTGCCCCTTCTCCAGCACTTTCTTACTCCTCCACTGGCTCTGTTTCTGCTTCTTCCAGTCCTGCAAACACTCCTGAGTTGAACCAGTCCAAACAGGATAATAAAGTCCAGGCAATTCACAACTTGAAAACATTTTGGGCCAGTGCAGCCCAGAAACACGAGATGCCCTGTCCAGCCAGTTTGCTCCAAGGTGGGAATAAGAAAATGAGTACAGTTCAGAAAGATGTTTTGGGTTTGCTTAATCTCTCACCTAGACATGAGTCTGTGTCCAAACACCAAGAGGGATGTAAAGATCAGAACGCTGATGGCAGACTCAACGCTCACCGAAAACTAGAGGGTAAACCACCTCCTGCACCATCCTCTCAACTCCCTACAAACTCTAAAGGAGGCCTCAAACTTCCTTCTGGAAATGGTTACAAGTTTCACTCCCCCGGGCACTTCTTTCCATCTTCTAAATGTTGAGTTTGAGTTTTTATTTGCCACGCTGTTCGCAGAGTCAGTCGGCCAAATTTGTATTTTCCTTTTGGTATGAGAGGAAAGGTGTCTGCTCGTTGACAAAATACCAGATTGTAGCAAAACCTGCTGAAGAAAAGGCAAAAAAGAACAGTTTGACACTGACAGATTTTATGCCATTAGTTTTAGTGAAGGGACAAAGCATTCATGTTTTGAATGTGATGACTGTGCCTTCTTTCAGAAAGAGTTAGAAGGACAGAATGACTCTGCTGTACAGTAAAAATAATGTTTCAGTTCTGATTTTAATTGTATTTCTATGACTGACTGGGGAGCATGTGTCTCAATGGCTCTGTGTACACTGAAAATAATGTTTGACTTGCAGACTGAATGCCTGTCACCAGTACAGAGAAGACGAAAACATTTTTATGTCAACTTAAACGCTCGCTATATTTGTGTAAGCTAACCTGAAATGGATTTTGATTGATTGAGTAATTATTGTTAAATGTCCTTATCAATGGTTACTGTCGTCATTTATTTTGTAAAGTAAACTGTGTTTTTCAGTCATTGTTACACATTTTATAAAAACAATTAAAGAACAATACACATTCTTTAATATTTTTCTTTTTCTTGTGTGTTTTCTTGCTCTTATTTGCCTGTTTAATTTTGTTTTGAACTCAAATCAGTGTGAAGTTGAGCAATCTGCACATGTGGTACAATAAACATGAAAAAATATGCCTAGTATAGTGTTCACAATATGCTACCAGTCAAGTTCTCCTTCAGTATTTTTTGTTTACATTATTTTCAAGCTTGTACACTAATACTGAAGACACTGTGATCAACTGTAAAAGAACATATATGGAATTAGATCATAAACTAGAGGACACTCAGGCTATTGTTCACCCAAGCTGTTATTTTTTGACCAACCAAACAGTTTTTGTGATTATGTTGATTTGTCTAAAATAAAATGAGCAAAAATAACCAAGCAACTTAACAAAAATGAACAAGATACGCAACAAAAAATGAACAATGAGTAGAAGTAAAAATAAGTAGTATATTCATGAAAATTAACAATGTAATAAAGAAATTGAACCAAAAAAATCTACAAAATAATTAAAGCTCCAAGCAGCATTGAACAGGCCCTTGCACCTCCAAGGGGTCTCTTCGCCTTTGCCCCCTGGACGTCACCCGCAGAACGCACCCCGCAAATGTCACGTCCATCGGCTGAGGTCAGTGCTGCGAGGCTGACTGCTTGTTCCCAGCAGGTGGCACTGTGGCTTATATTAAATGTTGTTGTACATATGTTCAGACATGGACTTTTATTAGACATGTGAAATTTGAGACAGATCTGATCATCTGAGATACAGCATGTTACTTATTTATCGATGGCGCTATAACTGAGATAAATTATTGTCATTTGGTTGTGTTCAGGGACCTTTATCCTACATGAACATTGAGTTACTGTACAAAAGGTTATTTATGGCGAGGCCCCAAAATCCATGGCCCCACCCTAAACGTATAGTTTCACAAAGACACAGTTTGGACATCGCCGGGTCGTCATCTTGTCTAGTTTGACTGCACCAAATATGAAGATGACTGAACAAAACCCCTAGCATGAGTTTGTTCAGATGTGACGGGAGAAATGCACCAAAAATGACTACAAAATTCAAAATTGCTGCCATACCATTGGACTTGCATAATTACACCAAATCACTAACTTTTTTAGATCTTGCTTTGTCCGTTTGTTAGTAGGATTACACAAAAACTTCTGGATGGATTTGGATCAATGACCCTACCTCACAATGTTAAATAAAAGTGAAAAATTGATCCAGAATCCACATCCTGACCCAGATCACCTCCAAAATTTAATGAGTTCATTGTTGGCCCAAGGATTACCTTTGGTGAAAATTTCATCAAACTCCATCTAGTAGTACTTGTGTAATCCTGCTAAAAAGCAAACAAACCAACATGATCACCAGAACATGTTTTATATTTTAGATTGTCCAAAGTAGACACATTTAGCTTTGATGACAGTTTTGCATTCTCTCATCAGATTTTTAAGGGAGCCACCTGAAATGGTTTTCAAGTCACATTTCACCTTACATGCGCCATTGCTTGCCTTCTTATGTGCTTTAGACCAGGGTTATTCAACCATTGCCACAAAGGGCCAAACGCTGTACACAGCTTCAATCATTTAGGACAGTCCTGTCTAGCTTTTGAAATGTTAGACCAAAGCTTATGGGACGAGATGAAATTAAGAAAGTGGCAGTCATGGTCCGTGAACGCGATCCAACCAGTGGTTCAACAGCTCCTCACAGCATTCGGAGCTCTAAAAGGAAGTAGGATCATTCACACAGAGTTTGTCAATGACAGAACCCAGTCATTCTGTGTCAAATGAAGACTTTGGTTTGGCCTCGCCTGTTTCCCAAGTCTGGACTGGATCAGTGAGCAGCCCCAGGGATATCGAGCTCTAGAAGTGATACCAGGGTTTATGGTAACAGAGGCAGTTGATATGTGGGGTTTGGGCTGCTGCCTTGTATTTTTATATTTCACTTGTCATCTTATCAGAGGCTGCATTTATGAAATTATGAAGGACATGATGACGTGATAGGGCATCCAGAAGATGGACTGCTGAATGCTGGAATATACAGCAGGTGTTTTGTCAAGGTCACTAATAATTCGAGCAGGCAGTGGAGCTTTATGACAAAGAAACATGGATTAACAACTGGTCAGCAGCCACGTGTTAGAAAATCCTGTTTTGAATGGGCTACAGCTCTAGCGGATGCCTTCAAAAAGTATCCAAACAGAGAGGAAGATGCTGAACAGGATAGCTTTCCTAAGCCCACTGCTCTTGATACTCCATCTGCACCCAGCTAGGAGACTTAGCCCAGGTGAAGCATTAAAACACGTATGGTGCCCAGCAACATTTTGGAGTAATTTTCAACCCACCCATACAGTATGTTCAAGAACAATATGATTCATATGAAATCACCAAAAAGTTTAACTATCCCAATACAAGGATGTAGGGTTCGGTTTATGGATAACCTTTCTCACACAGTTTGTCACCTGGGCAGGTCAAGGAGTTTGAGACTCAACAAATGACTTAGAGTCATCTGGAATAATTAACTTATGGTCCAGCTATGGAGAGTCACATCATCTGTGTGTACACACAAGGATTTTACACTGTTAATAAACTAACAATCAGTTTTTTAGTCTGTCTGTCATAGTACCAGTAGGGATACGAAACAATCATTTGTCAGCTACACGTATGCACAGGAATTTCAGCCTGGCCATATACACCTGACAACTGCATAGTTTTTGACTCTTCCTCTCATTGTCCCAGTGGAGATGGCAGGTGAGGACAGTGAGACTCTACCATCATTAGAACTAAACATTCATGTAGGTCTTAATGGCAGGTGAGAATCACTTCAGGGATAATTTGGCTGCTGTCTCTCCTCAGAGGAGTTTCAGTGTAGTCACACTCTGCTATTCCCAGTGGTAGAAGTTTAACACACGTTAATGATAAGGAGAATGAGACATACAACTCCCACACAGATCAGCTGGAAAAAATACAGGTTTCTGTGAAGAGGAGTTTGTCCCAGGACCTTGTGATCAATTCAGAATTTGTACGCATTCTAAAATTTGTGGGGGAAAGCATTTCAATGACTTTGCCTCTGATAGTCCCAATTTTTTATTTTTTTTAAAGGTCACCTATTGTAGTAGAGCAAAACCCTCACATTCCTCTACCTCAAACCTTTCCAATCACAGAGGTTGTCACCTGGTTCTGGCCTGGTTCCAGTTTGCTATCTCCTAGAGGAAAGGTTACTAGATGAACATTACTCACCCTCTGCTGGTTCCAGTTGAGATTTGTCTCCTGATTCCAGAACCAAAGGGTAGCATGCTCCGCCTTGAACCATCAGTGAGTAATCAGTTGTTTCGGCTCTGGATACTTATATAAAATATAAACAATGGCTTTATACCTTGGTTTATACACAATTTTTCACCATCACCTGCATTTCATTATAAAATAGCACAAAGAATTTACAAGAAAGAGCTGTCACTGTTGTCCTGGATTAACCAAAATATGTTAATCTGGGAGACAGATCATGCGTCATTTGAAGGTTGTAAAGTCTCACAACACATGTATGAACAGAAATGAAACAACTGTGTTGTGTAGATGTAACTAGTTCACACCTTGTCATGAGGGAAACAAACGACAGATTCCATAATCTGTAATGCAAATACATGTTTGGGAAATAGAAAGATATGTTTGTCTCCAGTGTTTATATTTTTTTTATTCTGTTTCCTCTACAAATTCCTGTAACGCACACACAATGTGATAAGGATGTTGTGAGTGTATTAATTGGTGTACTGGTTAATGGCTAATGGCTAAAAGCATCGAGCCATTAGCTTTAATAGCCATTATTATAAATCCTGCTATCTAACGCTAACTAGCATACTGTTACAGGGCCCAGTAACATATTTCACTTTTAATTTGCTTACCTAGAGACTCAATAAAATAAAAATAGATATGTTGGCAGGATACCTGTGGCCACTCGGTCAGTTACATACGCTAAACAGACTTACTGTAACTTTTCGATAATTAGGAAGTAGGCATGCTGTTTTAGGACAATTTGCAAACTAGTTTCATTCTGGTGGTTTTCTTTTAGGTTTGCTTTGTTACATTGAAGTATATGAGAATTGGTACAGTGGTACCCCAGTTTATGAGCACATTGGCTTACGAATTTCTCGGGTTATGAGGAGGAAATCGAGCTAATCTTTGCACCGGCTTACGTGCAAAAAATTGGGTTGTGAGTAAAATTGTTTGCGAGTCCTCTGATAGAGAGCACAAAAAATAGTGTTAAGTTAGTGTTCTTTCTTAGATGAAGTTTGCTCTTTACATTTCATATGTGCACGTGAAGTCTCTGCTTCCCTCCGACCCTCCTCCTCTGCCATCAAGCATCCTTCGCCTGCAGCCATCTGTCTCCAAGGTAATGTGTCATTATAAATAATTTTTAGAACTAATTTCATGCATTCCTTTTCAGATAATTAACATCACTTTCTTTTCAGATAATGGTCACAAGGGAGGAGGCGGACAACACTGCTGAGTCAAACGTTCGCGGCTTTATTTACAAAGAGCATATAGGAACCCAGGTGGCAGGAACGGATGAATCTTTTGAGGAGGGAACCAAGGAAGCAGGCGGCTGGACAGAACAGAGGTCACTGAGTGTAAGCGGTCGGACTGGCGAATGCTGACTGGGAGACTCCGGTATAAGAACACACAGACTGATGAGATGATGAGAAGCAGCTGTGAGCCTCTGTCTGCAGTCAGCACACCTGAAACAGATCAACAGGAAAACAACCACAACACACACACACACACAGACAGAGGGCGCCAAAGTAACGGATTGTGACAGTACCCTCCCCCCCCTTAATGGTCCACTCCAGGGGACCGACCCGGCTTGTCAAGATGACTGCGGTAAAAGTCTCTGAGCAGCCCTGGGTCCAGGATGTTAGCACGGGATACCCAGGACCTCTCCTCCGGACCAGACCCCTCCCAGTCGACCAGGTACTGGAAGCCCCGACCCCTCCGGCGCACATCCAGGATCCAATTGACAGAAAAGGCAGGGTGGTTGTCGGTCATCTGGGGAGGTGGGGTGCTGCACATGGCGGACTGAAGGAGCTGGTAATGACGGGTTTGATCTGAGAAACATGAAATACTGGGTGGATCGTCATGGACACGGGTAGGGACAGTTTGACAGCGGTTGGATTAATGATGCTGTGGTTGGGGAAAGGTCTGATAAACCTTGGAACCAACTTGTGGGACTCCACCTGGAGGGGAATGTTTCGAGTGGACAACCACACCTGCTGGCCAGGTTGGTATTCAGGGGCCGGGGCTCACTGACGATCAGCCATGCGGTGGTTCCTGTCTGAGGTCCGAAGGAGGGCTGCCTGGGCATCCCTCCAGGTCCTCCGACACCTTCTGAGATGCATCTGAACAGAAGGCACTGCCAACTCCTCTTCCTCTTCAGGGAACAAGGGCTGTTGGTACCCGAGAGACACCTCAAATGGTGACATTCCCGTGGCGGTAGAGACCTGCGAATTGTGGGGCATACTCCGCCCAGGGGAGATTGTGGCCCACGACGTCTGGTTTTGTGCGGCCACGCATCTCAGGGCTGCCTCCAGTTCTTAAGCCGCTCTGCCTGGCCGTTGGTCTGGGGATGAAAACCAGATGATAGGCTGACGGTGGCCCCCAGGGAATGACAAAACACTTTCTATACCTGAGAGGTGAACTGGGGACCAGACACAATGTCAGAAGGGATGCCACGAATGCGGAACACGTTGGTGGTTAGGAGGTTAGCTGTTTCAGTGGCAGTGGGAAGTTTTACTAGAGCAGGGGTCAGGAACCTTTTTGGCTGACAAAGCCATGAAAGCCACATATTTTTAAATGTATTTCCGTGAGAGCCATATAATATTTTT